>JABFPT010002652.1:5557-17606 GCA_022817245.1 Nixonia krombeini
AAGTTCGTTAAAACGTCTATGGAATACGATACTCGATTCTTCCAGGTATATCTTCAAAATATAATATGTAATTTTCTCAACCAGCCCAAGAAATTCATTTAAATGTTATACAATGCGCACAGCGTAAAGTGAATTATATACGTTGATTCATATTGCATTTATTAATTATGCGGATATCTGATATCTATTTTTAAAAACGTACATTCAGAGAAATCTATTCACAGGAAAAAAGAACAGTTATCTAAACGGGAAAAACTTCGCTTGACGCTTAAAAATATTGGAGTAACGAGTTTACCTTTTGCTCAATAGCTGATCCAACTTTCTTTTTTTCTTAAGCAGTTAAGGCGTTTAAGGTATCATAGTTACACATATTTCGTTTAAATAAGAATGTTTTATAATTAAAATATGTTTAAAACATGTTTCTTTTTACTGACAAATTTCAGAATTTCCTATGTGATGTTAAGAAAGAGATTAGAAAGAATTACTTTTCGCATGATCACAATTTTAATTTTGAGGATCATACACTAACTTTGGTAATCATTATATCTGAAACTATATATGACATACGATTAATGTCATAAGTCAAAAGAATTTGACGAAATGCGCTTGGAGTACTTTTCTTGCAAGTAAATAATTAGCAGTCACTGCAATATGTTACATCAGTTTTTCAATTATTGCAGTATGATGTTTTTCTTTACATATGCGCAGTAATGTTAATTAATGTATTGTATTGTATATCTTTTTAACTTTAATTAATTATTTTTAATTTTTAATCTGAAGAACATTATAAACATTCATAATAAAATCAAAAGAGTTCTGAACGTAATTCTACTGCTTTATTAAATGAATTTATTTATGTTTAATTACGCAGCAGAGCTTATCGAATCAAGGTATAAGGTATACCAATAAGATACATGTTCTTTTAACATGTTTGTCTTTAGTATTTTTGGTTCATTCGTTTTTAGGTCCTCCATGCACCCTTGGTTCTGCCCCAGGTGGACGGTAAATACCAGAAATCGGCGCAACATTCAAATCGACAGCACGATAATACTGAGCAATTCTGTTTTCTCTGCTGAACGACACAGGAGCCTTTGTTTGTACTAAAATATATATAATCCAAATTTTATGTACATTGAAAGTAATGGTATTATTTGAATATGTTTTAACAATCGAAATAAACATATCAATTCTGTTTAATAAACAGTTTTTGTTAAAACTTTATACAAAGGACTTACTAAAAACATGAATGTACATGTAAATCCACAGAGCAATAGAAACATTGATTAACACCCAACCTATTGTATATTTCCATTCAGTAGTTGGAGCATTCATTTCAGCAAAAGTTTGACAAAAACTTGCTCGGTAGAGACATTTTTTTTCACATGTTGTCAATTTGCGCCAATCACCGCGTTCCTTCTCCCGAAGGGCCTATTGTAACCAAAATAGTATTAATACATTTTAAATATTTACAACTGAATAAATGTCCATTACAGAAACAGTAATGTATGTTAATTTGGAATGGATGAATGTAACTTTTAAACGTTAAAATTAAATTATCAATTATATTTATATATATCATGTATATATATAATATATATATTATATATATTATATATATATTATATATATTTGTCGAAATTTTCAAGTTAGTACTTTTAGTCAAATTAGTTTTATGTATAATTTTATATTGCATTTCATTGATGAATTGAATTATTAATAAAATATTAATAAATGTCAAAATAAAGAGTTGGTACCATAATATCAGGGGTACATTCTCGAAATCTGATAGATGGGAATGGGTAATCAAAGCGGTCTAAATATGCCGGTTGACCGTTCCAACCAAATCCTACTACTTCTCTGTTTCCGATTCTGCATCGATCATATTTGCTGATGTTTAACTTCTTCGTCCATAAGATATCATTGGTTCTCACCAATTCTTTAGTTCCACTCAATTTCACATTTGTTAACAGTTTCCACATTATTTAGAATTAGTTGACTGACATTACATACAAGCACTCGTATTTTCAGTTTCTTTTTTTTTATAACGAGTTTTTGGTTGTATTTATTTTCAATCAATGTTATTTTCAGTGATAATAATTAGCGCTAGTTTTTACTCTTTTGTTTTTTTACTACTTTTAATTATGTAAAAGTGCTTAAATTAGTTAAAAACACTGATGTGATTTTTAGGAACCGTTAAAAAACGTGTAATCAAATTTGAAAAATATAGCTTCCCATAATAAAAAAAAATTTTTTTTAGTTATTAACAACTGTAAAATAGATGTAATGTCAAAGTCAAAAAAAAATTGCATTAGAAATTCATTGAAATTATATTATATATATTCATTATATTTATATTCTTTATATTCAATTTTTAACGTTTACTTAGAATTGTAATGATCGTAAAATGTAATATTATACTCTTTATTTTAGTATTAAAAATGTGAAACTAATGTTTCTCGTGCTGTCGGTAACTTACCTTTCTTATTACAATTTGAAATCCTGCAAAAATAAACAATGCTTCGTATTTGACGAATAAAGACAGAATTTTAAATGTTTTGAAGAATTATTTATTAAATGTAGATATTTTCATAGACATAATTAATAAAAGTCTTACTATGAAATATTTCTAATAAAATAATATTTTTAATCGAATAATCGAAATACTTTTTAGTCATCTGGTAAGAAAGACTAGGTTAGGTTAGGTTAGGTTTACGTCAAGTGTTCGTTTCACCGTTCTCCCCATCCATCTCCTCCTTGTCAGCCGCGAATCCTCGTTCCCCCGTTCAGATCTGTTTTGACGACATGTTCGCTATTTTTCAATGCAACGTTTAAAGTATATTTATGCCTTCTACAAGTTTCCAAACGTTCTTTTAAGTATAAGATGTCGAAAATTAACGTGAAGGACAAGGACAATAAAACGCTACAAGACAAGCTGAAACAATTCTTTCGTATAAGTAAAGGTAACCGCATGTCGGTTTTATTCATCGTTCACTGACATTTTGCCTATCCTTAATATTTCGTAAATTATTCATGCGGTACAGCGTTGCGATTCATATTATACAATCCTTGTTGTTTTCGAACTATAATTCGGTCATACGAACATTGTCAATGTCATGTCTTATCTCAGTTTATGCGTAAAATTGTACAAGAGCAATTAACCAAAAAGTCGAAAATGCACTTTAGTTTTTATCATTAGTATATGTAATTTATGACAATTGATAAATACTACTGTAGTAGTAAATCGTTAAATTTTTTCATTCCATTTTTGCCCCAGTTTGTACATAAAATCCATTTTACACTTGTTATCATTGTAGATGAGTTTAAAAAAAATATTTCCACATAATTATTTTTCTATTTTCTTATTACTTTGAGAGAAATTATTAAATAACATTTATAAAGAATATATGTTGCTGTAGAAGTTCTTGATCTGAATAACATTTCATTGAACTGTAAGATTTTTTTACATAGAAACTAGTAAAAGTATGGTATACATATATTTTAGAACATTTAAATATACTTGCTTTTGAGCAGGAAAGTACAGAAGCCAAGAAGACTTTACGTTAACTCAAGAAATTGAAAGGGAAATTAGTCCAGATAGTCCAGTTCATCACCGAACTAAAGCTATAAAAGATCTCTGTGATGCAGTTCTCAACAACCAGTGGGAAGATGTAAGGATAATAATTTTATATTTAGTGAATAAATAAAGTACTAATGACATGTTTAATTTTTGATTCAGAAAATTATATTCCATCCATAACATTGACAATTTTGATGAAAAGAATTATACTTCAGTGAAAATTTTTAGCTTGACAAGATTCAGTTTTTACTTTTTAGAGATGTTTTATATACATTTGTAGTTTTTATCAGAGTATATTACGAAATTTTAACTTTTAAGTACAAATGAGTATCTTTGATATGTCACTTATCATTTCTGTTTTTAAAATTATTTTCTGTATATTATAATTATTTAAGTTACTTATACTTAATTTTGGAAACATTTTCATTTCTATTAATTGAAGTGTGTTTACTTATGTATATAATTTTTAGCTATGCTCTTATTCTTTCGAACAAGGTTTTCAGCTTTTTTAATCAATATTTTGTGAATTAATTATTTTGAAGAGTAAATTAGTTATACATCTTTATATTTTAGAGAGCAGCAGAAAAATTATGGAATTTAGTAAAAGACCTTTTAGCAAAAGATATGCCTCGAGAACATAGACATGTAGCACTAAACTTTTTAAAATGTCTTGTACAAGGTCAATATACAAAATTATCATCTTTGATGAGAGTTAAATTTTTCATGGTTGTGAAAGATCATGATATTCCTGAAGATATTGGTCCAAGGTAAATTAACATACAATTATTTGTTCACCTATAGAAAAAATTTAATTGTATTTATTCGTGAAAAAACAGGTTTATCAAAAATATATATTGCAAATAATCTATTTCTTGCTATACAATTATTGTATATTTATTTGCTCAACTGTTATATTCTTTTCTTTTTTAGACTTGAACTATTACAAAGTTTAACGGAAAATGGGAAAGATATTGTACATTTGGAGGAAAGAATGGGACCTTTTTTATTGGAATGGATGCCAGTGATTACAGGATCAGATGGGAAAAGGGGCTCCGAGTTTCTTTCTCTTCTCGTTAATGTAATTAAATTCAATTCTGCTTACATAGATGAAGATATTGTGTCAGGTCTTGTACAGTATGTATTTTGAAATTTTATGTTTCTTTTATAAAATGGATTGAAGGCAAAAATTTTTATATCCTGATCTCATTTTGAGATTATATAAAATAATACGTTTATATTTACTTTTGCCTACACATCCTGAAAAAGACACCATTTCCATATGCTAAAAATGTAATTACGTTTCAGGTACATTTGTCACTTATGTTACTGTAGTAATAGTTCCGACGTTGTTTCTGGCTGTTTGGAAGCTCTTGATGCGATTGTTTGTTACAGTAATTTACAGCCTGATTCGTTACAAACTTTCGTTATAGCTTTATGTCGTAGTGTCAATGTTGAAACATACTGTCAAATGAGTTGGAAGGTAAGTCAAACAATCACTCACAAATATACTGAAAACAATAATATTATGTACACCTATAATTAGTACTTGAATTAAGTGTTAAATTAACTATTGTAAATTAGAATACATTTAGATATTTATTTTCTAAATACACTATATAATTACTATTTATGTATATTTGTAAACAATCTGTATGAAATTATTTTCAGATAATGCGTAATTTATTAGGTACTCACATGGGCCATTCTGCACTATACACAATGTGCAGATTGTTACAAGAACCTACATTTCAGCGAGATGTTCGTCTACTCCGTGGTGCTGTATTTTACGTTAATATGGGTCTCTGGGGATCACACAGAATTCCCAAATTAGAATGCACTCCTACCTCTGTTCTGCCATCATTCTATCAAGTAATTATTACTGTAGTGACATTATAGACTTATTATCAAATATTATTTATTTTATAACTACTTACCTATTTAAGGCTTTGCAATGTAATCATCCAATAGTCATGTATGAAGTTACGTTGTCGATTCAAAGATTAGTGAGTAAATATGGAACAGAGCTTCAAGAGTCAGTTTGGAGTATTATTCTTGATATCATAGAAGAAGTCATAGCTCACACAGGTAGTCATCAACAAAATAATACATTTTCTTATGAAATAAAAAAAAAATTCTAAACTTACTGAATTTTTGTTGTGATTAAAAAACAACAAATAACTATAACGATTATCTTTTCTTTAAAAAATTTGTATTTTGTAACTGTTATTGTAATATTTTATAAATCTCAACGAACTGTAATGATTATAAAGCAATAAAATTTGTTTATTTATTTACAGAAATAAGTACTCAGGCTGCTACAAAACAAGTTTCCTTGAGTTTACATGAAACCATAAACATAATTGAGGAGACTCTTCTTGGAAGTAACTGTTATTATGGCTATGTACAAAGATTTTATGATCTTGTGGAACGATGTTCAAATGCAAGACCAGTAAGTAACTTTCAATATTTTTTAAACATATATTTTAAAATACCAATATTTTGGTAACATTTGAAAGATTACAATCATTCTAATTTCTTTACATTTTAACTCCAGTTGTTCAGTCAACATCAGTCGTTAGCTGTACTTTACAGACAAAAATTATAATTGTTACAGGAGTTATCTGTTTTACGACTCATAGACTATAGAGCTTCCACTATTGGTCCTACTCACCATCATTGGCGTTCGAAATTGATGACACTGATGGATCGTTATTATAAAGCTGATGCACGAACTAATGTCAGGATTAAAACTCTAGATGTGTTAGCGAATGTTATTCAGCTTAACCGGTACGCAGAAGCAGTCCTTTTATTTATTGTAAAAATTCATTAACATATATTGTAAATTAGTAGTGAATTATCATAATCTATTCTTACATTGACATTGTGAACTTTTGAACTCAATTTTATTACAGGTCCATATACGAAGATGAGTTAATCGAACGAATCGTTGTGCCGCAATTACAACACGTAGAAATGGATCCTGATATCAGTATCCGGAACAAAGTCGCGCATTTACTTGTAAATCTCTGCCTTGAATGCGAAACAAAACGATGTTTGGAACTTCTAGATATTTTGGAAAAAGTAATATAAAATAATTCGATTTATTATTATTAATATTATTATTATTAATTAAATGGGGTTATTTTCAGATTATAAACAAACCTTTCTCAGCGGATCTTCCTGTATCCTCGGAGTCAGATATAAAAGATGTGAAAACTGCCGTTGTTGGTGTAATTAAAATACTAACTGTAAAAATGTATCGACTACCCTCAAGTCACGGTATCCGTGCGTACAAACTGTTGGTGAATCACCTCGAACAACACTACAAAGACCCCTCTGTCTTCCACGATGCTTCTATAATTCGTTACTTGGTCAGTGCAAGAAATTAAAAAAAGTTCAAAATCAAGTTGACTGAAATAGAAAAATTTAGAAATATGAGAATGAGTCAAAAATTATCTGCTTTCTGACTGTAGAATTCATTTAAACTTTTATATAATCAGGATGTAATAATTTTCCATTAACTTTTTTACAACGTAATTTTACTCAGTATAACAATATAATAGTTTAATTAAATTCCCAAACAATATAAGATGTTTTTGCGTATTTATCGAATGTGGTAATAAATTACTTTATTCTCTTGTAGATTTTTGAAAGTTTTTTAAAAATAAGAGCAAATGCTCTTTACCACCTCGGTTTTCCAGACATAACGACTGGCGTCGTAACTAACTTCAGTCCTTATCTCGTTCTGGAGCATAGTTCGAATGAAAGAATAAGCAGTAGCAGTGCCGGCAGCAGTTCTCCACCGCCCAGTCCAGCTCCTTTACAACATGTTTCGTGTCAAGTGACACATATGTCATTGGCACATGCATGCAAAGCAGTTATTACTTGTATTAAACAGGAAAAAGGTATTAATACTTTTTGAATCAAAACATGAAAGATTTATAATAATCAATAAAAACCATTTATTAATAAACTTCATTTCTTATCAGAAAATTTGTAAAGAACATGTTTGTTAATGATAGACAATTTAAAGCACTTACTACCGAAATATTTTCTGAGAGGATGTAAATTTTATCAGTAGGAACTTAGTAACACCCTTTTTCATATTTGTATAGAACTTAATGTTATTATTTTTTTCTTTTGTAGATTGGAAAGTTTTACAGCTTATATTAAAAGAGATGCCTTCGGTGATGCAAAACAGAGCTTTGATATTATCGCGGCACAGTAATGATATTGATTATTTAGCTGCTGCGCTTTGTTCTATGGTTAGTCAATTGATTTTATTAATTAGAAGTTAATTATTTATTTTAATTCAAATTTTCTACAATTTATTTTATTATATCTTTATCATTAGGAATATATTGGCCAAGTTTTTCATACGTAATTAATAATATAATAAAACAGTATAAATATATAATAAAGTAATTGTACATGACATTTATATAAAAATGAAACGATAATATTCTTTTAGGTTAGTGATAAAAACTTGCGATTACCAGAATCTCTTTACAATGTTCCTCCAAAATTTACACTCACGGAATTTCGGGTTTACGTTTTCCCCGTACTCGCCTCTTTGGTATCTCATCATGCACATCTCGAGCCAAATTTACAACAGCGGCTGATAAAATGTTTAGAGGTATCCCAACAAAGATATGCATTTTGTTAAACATTATAATTTGATCTTGTGTTTTATCCTGCAATATGTTATTAATATAGGTGGGGCTCACTACCAGATGTGCCAGTCAATGCGTGACCAGTTTGACAACTTGTACTCTAGAAATGAGAGATGCTATGACAAAATTATTGTCAGAAGTTCTTTTGAATTTATCGAAAATCTCAGCCACGGTTCATATTGCTATACCAATTCTCGAGTTCTTGTCAAGTGAGTTTCACTTTTTCAAAACACTTAAAATATCGCTAACGAATTGTTGTAATTGAAATGTTATGTACACTCACCATCTCTTATTTAAACAAAAATTGTCCTTCAAACTATTGTGTAGTTGTGCAAATAATAACCACTTAATATTAATTCCCAATTAGAAAAAAAGCAAAAATATGGTAAAATTGTTGATGTTTGCAGCTCTTACTAGATTACCGAAAGTCTTCGCTAGCTTCATCGGTGATCAGTACATGTCAGTATTCGCCATACTATTGCCATATACAAATCCGTTCAAGTACAATCATTACACAGTATCCTTAGCACATCACGTTATAGCCGTGTGGTTCTTAAAATGTCGTTTACCATTTCGAAGAGATTTCGTTAAGTTTATTACAACCGTAAGTTTTAAATAATTGTACTAGAAAGTATTATTATAGGACGGAAATCATTTCTCTGTAATGTCTATTCACGTAAATTAGGGTTTGAAAGCCAATGTTCTGGTACCATTTGAGGAAGGTCATTTAATGAAACCTGACTTCAATGTCGTCAATGAAGATTCTTCGAACAGAAAAAGGAGTTCTAGTTTGACTGAACAAGTAAGTGTAATTAAAAATTATTTTCAAGTTCTTCACTTACTTTTATACGTTCTAGGTTATTTATTTTTGTAATTATAATCACGAAGTTAAAATATAAAGAACTGATACTTTAAGCAAGTTTTTAAATTAATTTTACTTTTTCACAGGGTAGTAGAGGTCGGCGTGAGAGACCCATCATGTCAAATCGCATGATAGGAGAAAGTAGAGCTTTAGACTTGAAACCCCCTATGGATGAAGCTCTCAACACTTTTCATATTGAACTTACTGAAACCTGTATAGATCTCATGGCTCGTTATACATTTTCTACGTACTCTGCACGACCCAAACGGTATAAATCATTATAAATTAAAATTACTTTTAAAGACAAATTAAAACAAAATATTTTTATAACAAGGTAATAATATATTTTTAAATAAATGTTACACAAATTAATATCATCAATGCATTTTTCAAGAACTAAGAAGATACAACATGTATTTCTTGAAATATTAACTTCATTATATGTTTTAATAATGTTTCTTAAGTACAATCTTCAATTGCATATTTCACTTCAAATAATAACAAAACGTTATTTGCTTTATTATAATATGTTCTTCTTATTAATTATTATCTGTAATATGTTTTTCAAACTTGTATGTTTCATTTGATAATTTATATTTTACTTGATTGTTTAGTTCACTTGCAGCGGAGTTTCTTTTAAAAGAAGGTCAATCTATGACTTGGTTGTTGGGGAATAGACTTATTACAGTAACTACTAGTGGCTGTAGAAATAAAGCAATGCGAGGAGGACTTTGTGATAATTGTTGGGCAGCGTGTAAAGCAGTTCCGCCAACGCCGGAACATACGAAAACGAGTCAGTCAAACTTACGTAGGGCGTCCAGTACTGAAGTGCGTAACTATAATTTACTTTTACTTCTATAAAGCTGTGTACATTTATTAAAATTTATTAAAATGTACACAGCTAAATGTACACAGGTAATAGGGAAATAACATTTCTCAAACATTAATTCATTAAAATATGTTAATTAAAAAATTAACAATGTTAGGGAAGCAAGGAAGAAAAACTGTCAAGGCAATCTTCTGGTGGACACGGTAGCTCGAACGCAAATACTGCAACAAATTCGCCAACAGAAGAGTCGAAAAAGCTAGTAGAGGAAGGCGAGGTGCCGAAGAGAGATTACTTGAACGAAGTACCTGAAAAGGAGCAGACTGAACCATCGAAGTTGGAACAAATACTCAATAGTGAGAAACAAGAGGAACATGTACCTTGTGCTTGCTGGTGTCAGGGCTGGGCAGAGATATATGTGCGACGGCCCACCGGTGATATGTCTTGGATTATGAGGATACAGAATTCCATGCAATTTGAAAACTCAATGGATATTCCTTTGCGTGACATCACAACGCTTTATATGCCCACACCAGAATACGTTTCCTTTAAGAACCAAGAACTGATTTCGGAATTTTCTGGTGACGAAGCAGAAGTATGTGTTACTTTGAAGTTTTATACATATTTAATTATTAAATATAATTTTTGAATTAAATATATTAAATAAACTTTTTTACATGATTAAAGAATTTATGTAAAGATAATGATTTAGATATGAATTACAAAGTAAATGAAATGACAAATGAATGACAAATTTATATCTGCAATGAGTATACAATTTAAATTAAATGTTTACCTAAATTTTTGATTTGTATTCATTAGTCACAGGATTTACTGGAAAAAAATAGTGAACTAATTCATACAGAACAGTCTAATGGTGTGCAAAAATCCATCACATCTTCATCCGCTTCTTCGGGACCCATTGCTATACCAGGTTCACCTGCTCGACCGAGTCCGTCTCGTCAGAACTCGCGAGACAGTCTTGAAAGCTTAGAAGAAGGCGAAGAAGGTAACCACATTCTAACAATAGCAGAAGTAAATCAATATTTTTTGATCAATTTTTCTTCAGTTTATTTTTGAATTGCGAACTAAAAGGTATAACTTTTAAAATATAATTTTATTTAATGAATTTAAATACATTTTTAAAAAAGCATCCATTTCTATTTCTTGTTCACTCTATTTTGTAAATGTTGACAATGTTTTAAATATTCAAAATATTACATTTATTTTTTATTTTACGATTCAGATAGCAAACGTTCCCGAAATCCCGTCCGCCGATCGAATTCTAGTCCCGAGATGAGCGCTAATTGGAAAAACCCGTTCTTAAACAAAGACAAACTCAATCAACAAACGGAAGTTACTAGTGTCGATTTGGACACGAAATTAGATGCGGAATTAAAGAAGCACGCTAAGAATACTTATTCCAAAGACATGAGGTATAAAAAGCAGAAAATATATATAAATTAGCATTGCAAAATAATATTGTGTTACGCAAAATATGATACTAATTTTATAACAATGAAAATCATTTTCTTTACTTATAACGTCAGAGTTAGTTGCGAAGCGATTCCGGAAGAAATATCTGGAATGGGAACAACACCACCGTCAACAGAGAATTCTGTGAATCATCCAACCGGACTATTATCTCAAAGATCGTACCCAGGTGCGGCTCAAGCACAGCAAGTTACTACAACCACATCAATGGCAAGCAACACAGTGCCACCTTCACCCATTGCTGCACAGGTTGTACATAAATTAAAAATGTTACATATTTTAGAGTATTTTGACCAGCATCTCTTTATATCAATAATTGTTTAATATTTCAATAAGTTTTACATGTTAGTAAATATATATGAAATTTTTATTTTAGGCTCCATCAAATTTTCTTTCGATCCAAGCTCGAAATGTGCAATTAAAGCCTCCGCAATCTCCAACACAAATTTACTCGCGTTTGTCGAGTCTTGATTTAAGCCAAAGACAATCAACGAATATCGATTCTAAACCACCAATTGGAAGAAATCATACCATTGAGAAGGTAAACTTATTTGTTTATATTTTACAACTTTGATCCAATATATATTTTTTAATTCTTTATTTCTTAAGAATAACCT
>JABFPT010002655.1:0-17592 GCA_022817245.1 Nixonia krombeini
GCCCGAGCATCCCACCGGTGGCTCGCACTGGCCTGTCGCATCGGACGGGGCGTACCACCGGTGCTACGCATCGCCAAATATTGTAAGATTATATTTTTAGTTCAGTAAGAAAGTTCGAGATAAACGGCACAAGTTACATAATTCACAAAAGAAGCACTTACTGTACTACTGAGCAAAAAGATACAATGCGTATACCGGTCTGATCAAGCAACATTCGCGCGCCGCCAGATGAAGCGTAGCATGAATTCGAGCGCCGCCTCATAGCGAAGAACATGAAAATCGGCGCCGGCGTGAACGTGTTGAGTTAGCTTAGGTTATACTACAAAAAAACTTCTGTTTTGTGTTTCTAATACGAAAATGTTGGCAAAAATACTTAATATGAATACATATGGAAAACAAAATATTTAAATGATGTAACAGATGTACAATTAAGATTGAATCTTAATTTCATTTTTGATGAAAATTTAATATCACTTCTTAAATCTTTGCAGAGGACATAATTAAAAGGTAAGGGTTATGTGGAACTGATAATCGTAGAAGCAATCAGTTCAATTAAATCTCACAATTGTATCATGTTTATATTGTTTATTTGAATACTTTAACTTATAATTTATATTATTGTAGATATTACTTACTAACTACTCTACAAACAAATAAATATTTTAATATTACAATAAATCCATAAATAAATAGAAAAAGTGTTTACTTGACTATAATTTTTATATTAGCATTTATTCGACAATTTTTTTTTATTTTTCAAGCTTTTCACATGGAATTTATAGTACTGTCTCATATTTTTTAAATTAAATAGTTCCGTATTTAACAATTGTTATTTTTGCAATGTAATTCCATTAATCACTAGGAATGTGTAACTTAAATCATTAAAAAGACATTATTATTTATTATATTAAATTTCAAGAAATAGTTTTCAAGCTACAGATACGTAACAAAAAGTGTGTAACGGAAAAATAAGTGATATCCAATCCAAAATCAGTGAAATGTGCAGTAAAATATTGACAGGTAGTATATATGTACAAATGTAATTAAGTAATATTTGCTGTCACTTTTGAAAATGTAAGGTTAGATGTGTACAGATGTTATTTATTAATAGGTAGAGTTCTGACAAGTTGAGCAAAGCCATATGAGCTTTTAGGTTATCTTATAAGCACAATTGGGTCATCTGGCAGTCAAGTGCACATATATATGGGTATATTAATGTTCAACAGTAAATGCCGGCTATATAATCACGCCTTTGGAATTCCTGAAACTATAAGACCATGGGAACAAACTAATAAAAACGTTAGTCGTTATATTAGAACTTCGTAAAGAATATGTCTTTATATGTAAGAAAAAATATGTCACGCCATTTTCTCTAGTATGTAACATGTAATGTAGAAACTTAGTGAACAAGTTTATGGAAAATATACGGCGTATATAGTTAAATTTAGAAAGAAAACTACATCTAAAATTTGTGGACGTGAAACATTCTTATTTTCTTAGTAGTATAAAAAACGATGAAACTGAAAATAATTTCACTATACTTACAAATGCCCTAAATTCAATATATAAAGATAATAATTTTGCTCGATGCAAAATTATTTCTTGTTATTATATTAGTATTTTTCTTGTTATTATATTATATCCAAACGAATCGCTTGTCCTAGCTCACTGAATTTTACGTTAGGATGAAGCGATATGTAAAATATTGTCCATTGAACTGTTGACTGTGGTCCACGAGATAAGAGTGAACTTCGAAATTTCATGTGGTTGAATATTATTATCCATTTTCTTGTATTAATAAGTAATTTACAAATTCCTGAAAATAGCGGCACTAGATGTTTTTTTGTAATGGCAGTAGTGTGTGTAATTCCATTGAGGTACAACAAATCAGGATTTTTATTTAGGGTGAAACAACTGCAATGTAAAATAAAGAATTGTAATAAAAATACTATTTTGAAAAATTGTAAAAAAAAGAAGTTAGAATTGAATTGCATAAATGTCCTTGATTCGCGATACGAGTGCTCCTGGCGATTCTCTGGCTTTTCCGGTCCCGCTGGATTTTTGTTATTGTTTTTTGCAAACTGGTCGTGTTATAGATGCGCAAGGATCGGTAAGGGTGGAGGAGATCGGCAATTTAAAGAGGCGAGGCACAATGCTCACTAATGCTTCGGCTCGAAACACAGTTTTTATTTTAGTAAGAAACACGGATAAATGTAAAAAAACGAACATGAATATGCCGAAGAATAGAGCTTTGCGGCGCGGATTTGTACGCAATAATCTCGCGGACGAAAACACCCGTATAATTAATCCTTTGTACTCGGTTGTCCCCTCTGAGGGGACATGAAAGTTTATTAGTGATTACGGAGAATGAACTTATTCCACCGCAATTTTTTAAGACATACATGTTTTCCTGTAGCTTTTTATTAAAATAACACAAAAAATAGATCAAAATATGATAAAATCATTAAGATGCATGATAAATATATCAACCCGTTTAACGTCAAAAGATCTCTAATCCGTTGAGTAATATGTAGAATTGGTGCAACAAAGGTACACGAGTACAGCTCAATGATAGGGAAATTTGATAAGATAAAGAAATCCGAAAACTGAGAAAAGATATTTACAAGAACTCAGTTCGTATTCAAGCGTCGAATAATAAAGATTTCTACAGTAATAAGACAGTGTTATAAATTTTGATTTCTGTTTGTAAATATGTGTTCTTCAATATCCACAAATACATATAAACCAAATTTCATTACAATGCCTTACTTGGTTCTAAAATTGTACTATATAATATCACGATTCCAAGGCGTACATTTTCGCGAAAAAGTGACGTCGAGTTGCTGGTAAGTAACGTCCGAAACGGTGTCGAGTGCAAAGGATTAACGGAAAACTGTGCGGATGCGTATAAATAATACGTGCGGGGTATAGCGTAATCGTAATCCAAAAAAAAAAACATTTGCATGTAAAAAAAGACGCGCCAAGGAATACGGTACAGTGGTATTTTGTACGCTAGTGAAACCATACAATCCTTCCAAGGTATTTATATGCATAAGTACTTACAGAAATACTAAAATTTTCTAAGGTGCACATATTTCACAATATATAACACGTACCTTTTTCCTCTATATATTGCCACTTAGCAGATTTATAACAACTGGATTATGGAGACAGTTTCAAAATTTACATGGTGGTCCATTTTATGAAACAATTAAAATTAAAAAGAAAAGTTACATAGTTAGAAATGCATATCCTATATGAGAACATATTTTGTAATTACGTTATTGGGTAATATTGTACAGAGTACTGTTGGTCAATCGAATATTTCTAACCAAACAGATATACCACGTACTTCATTTGGATCCGTTGAACGAGTGTCAACACTGTCTGACATGAGTATTCCTCCGTTACATTATAACATAAATAATTATCTAAACTAGAAATGAGTGCCCTAAAGCAAAATCCGTTAGGGCCATCACCGTATGTTTTTGTTAAGCGAACCTCAATGCGAATATCGATGTATCTGATCAGTCAGATGATAATCTGGATAATAAATCTATTGCTGATTCTTTAAAGCTTATTGTCTCGATTCACAATACGCTAATTCCGGCTTTAATCGATTCTGGCAGTCAAGTTACGTGTATCTTTAAAGATCTACTTAGATATTTTTAGTGTCATTATAAAATTGATGTTTAACCAGTCTCTAGTCCAATTGTAGTTACGGCCATTGGGAAAAGATCGACGACTGTAAAACAGCAAATACATATTACAAATCCGACAGGAGTAAGAACAAAGTTTTTAGGAATTCCACAACTTACATCTACGTTTATTTTGAATAATAATTGGCTTCTTAATAATAAAGTGTGCTTCTATTATGATGCACTTAAAATCTTTGTTAGTAAGATTCCTGTTGCTCATTCGTTGGTTAAGTTTGGTCGTACATCATGCGATAAAATTAAAGGTACTAAAAAGAATAATAAGATATTTGTACGAATTTTGTTTGGATATTTTACTGTTCATTTAATTGATGCGAATTTACGAAATGACATTTGTTACGTATGTAACTTTTCTATCTATTATACATATGGTCAACAACCGAAGTATCTAAAAACCATTGTACTGTAAAAATATCTGAACTGCTCTAACTTGTGGAAAAGTTAAACCTCAATAAATGACAATAAACCTCAACAAATGACAAAGTGAATCCCTTGTCGCCGGGCGCGCCTCTTTGAGAGCACGCGAAGATAAAAACCAAGTCGCAACGGCTTTGGCACCTTGCACTTGGAAAACCCATATGCATATAACTTCCCCGAATTCCCAACACAAGGAGTTTATTGTATTAAGCTTAAAATACAATTAAATTATACGTCGGAATAACGTTTTCCGACTCCCACCCTCGGAGACGAGAGCATAAACATCCACGTCTTCGAGAGCGCGTGGCCTAGTCTAGTCGAAAAACTACAACACACAAATAGACCATCATTCAAAAATGGTATATCCCCCCAAAAAAACCCTTGCGTGTAAAAAAAGATGCACTAAGACATATGCCTCAGTGGTATTTTGTACGCTAATATTTCGAAATTCTATATTCATTGAAAGTAATGAAATCATATAATTCAATCAAGGTATTTGTATTCATAAGTAATTACTGAAAAGAATATAAAAAATTTCGAAATTGCAGGTATTTCATACATGTATATTTATTTCTCACGACATTCTCATTTAATAGTTTTATGACAACTGGGTTATGCAAGCAGTTTCAAAATCTACATGGTGTTCCATTTTTCTACTGTATATCCTGAGGTATGATTTCCAGGGATCATCTTAATGTCCCTATGGCCAAGTTATTACCGCTCGTACCACGCCACATCAAATTTATTAGGCGATTCGCACCAATTAGCGTTATTGTTACAATTAATTATAAGTATCGATCGATTTGATAGTAGTGGCTAAGTATGATTTAAGTAAGTTTTAGGGAGTCAATTGAAAATATTTCGTTCGGTAAGTATTACACATTTTTTATTAAACCGCTGTTTTCTCATTCATTGTTTTGTTTTATAATCTTCATGAAATTTATCATAATGATTAAATACATCATACGTATCCTAGTAGAATTCAATAAAACTAATACAGATAAGTAAAATAATCTAAATATGCGGTGACCATAATCGTCTTTATCATGACGCTCAGATATTACGTGAAAGGATAATGCTGATTTTTGAAGAAGACACTTTAATGGGATGTTAACAAAATACTAAAAAAAAAAGTCACTATACAAAAGTCACTTTTACAATATATTGGGTCTATCGGAAAGTTATATCCGTTTGTGAAGTTGAAGGAAGTAATACATTTTTCATGAATTTAATAATTATATAATAGGTCACGGGCAACAACGGAAATTATATTGTACAAAAAAATGTTATTAAATGGATGAAAAATTTATTACTTTTGTGAACGTCATACCCGGACAGAACTTTCCGGTAAACTTAACAAACAGATAGACTTTTTTGAAAGTTTTTTGAAAATTTTCGCATAATTTCTTTACTATCCACTATCTATTGGGTTCCCAACTAAGTAACTATTTATTTTGACTAAGAATGAAAATTCTAAATTGTTGTTTGAAAATATAACTTTAGTAAATTAAATAATTCCCTTTTGTGTCGATGTCCCTTTGTCATTTTCCAGACAGCATTAAAATTCCGTATGCACAAATCTTCTGATTTTTACCAGCAAAAAAATGGAGTAAGTGAGATTGTACATCATCAGTATCATTAATAAGCTTTCCATTTAAGGAGTTCTGCATTGTTCAAAATAAATGGAAATTTAAAGTCACAAGGTAAGGGCTTTGTGTTAGATGCGACAAAACATCCCACCCTAGGTCCAATAATTTTTGGAAAGCGACCTAATATCTGTGTGGCCTTGCATTATCATGTTGAAAAACAACATACTTACGATTTTCCAATTCTGGTCGCATTTCATGAACTGCATCGCTCAGTTTCGTGAGTTGATGAACGTAGACATCAATTAACCATTTGCTTTCTTCGCAAAAATTCAAAGTGCAGAATTCTTTCATAGTCCTCAAAAATTGACAGCATAATCTTTTTTGGCGAATCTCAACTTTTGACGTTGCCTGGGCTGGTTCAGTTTGCTGCACAAACGATCTTTTTCTATCAACGTTGTTACAACCCATCCATTTCTCGACGCTAGTAATCTGTCCTTTCAGAAATGGATCAATTTCATTGCTTTTCAGAAAAGCGAATCGCAGACACTAATACACTTAGTCAAATGAATTTTCTTAAGCTGATGATGGACCCATAAATTGAGTTTTTTGGCATACACAAACTGTTTAAATTTTTTTTTTAATGTATGCGATACATTGAGCTTCCTTGATCTTAATCAGTAATGGCCTTGATATGTCAATGTAACTCTCTCTCATCAACTCCAACTGGACGACCAAATCGTAGAAGCCAGTTTAGATGGAAATTTGGCAAACTATTTTTGACACTACTTTTCTCTGAAGTTGTCATTCCCATATACGGTACATGACTTCTTGTATGCTTACGATGCGTTCCTGTCTTTTAGGAAATAATATAATAAAATATATATAAAATACGTGTTTTGTTCTTCCATTTTTTAATTTAAATTAAAACGGAATTAAATATCTGATCGATACAATTTTTTGCCAATTAAAGTTAGAAGTCCAGAGAAGAAGAAAACAATATCGGTTAGGTGCTTTGAGCAAGTTGAAATAATAAGAAAATGTGCTAAAATTTATTAAATGTCTAAAGAAAAAATTCACATTCGCTTACTCATCAATCCAATTCGCTTTATATTCCGTCATTTGCCATTTCTTTTTGCCTCTCCTTTTCTCTCATTAACTTATTTCTACGTTATCTCCATTTTCTCTCTTTGTGTTTACACAACTATGCGACGACCACCTTAACTATCCCTTTCTTCCCTCATTCTTTCTATTAGGTCACGTAAAAAGACTCCGCCGTTTTTTGCCAATAGATGGTGTTATATATTGGGCAAAACTCGACCGATTGTCTCGAGCGAACATGTACTTACAAGGCGACATTTCAGTTTACGTATTTTGTCACGATACTTTTCTAATTCGTTGCTCGTGTAAAAAGTTATATTGTTTTGACAATGATTGAAATATCTGAAGAAATACGCTGTGATACTTTTTTAATATAAAAAACGTAAAAACGCTGCAAAAATATGCTGAAGAATTTGTGCAGTGTACGGTGAGAATGCTGTGAGTGAACAAAGAATCCGGGACTGGTTTGCTCGGTTCCGGTCCGGAAATTTCGATGTCAAAGATTCACCTTACTCTGGTCGGCCAGTCACTGAAAAAGTTAACGAAATTTTGCAAGTGCTGGAGCAAAACCGGCATACAAACGGACAGGAAATAGCGGAGGAAATAAACATCAATCACAAGATAGTTTGGTATCATTTGAAAAGAGCATGCTTTTTCATCTCAACTTCCTCTCTAGTGTCTCCGCCCTCTCTCCTACTTTTAGCCTCAATAACTCCCTTTTTATTTCTTTTATAATCATATATACCTCGGCGTACAGTGTCCAATCCCAGGGTCTATGTAATATATCTTTCTTGTGAACTTTCTATCTCCATTACGTCCTTCATTCCCAATAATTTTTATATGTGCCATACAACACTGCCCCCCATACCAGCAAACATTTTGATTTTTCTTTTCCAGTCCTCATAAATCTTCTATTCTCTATATACCATACATGACACAGGAGATGTGTATTTAATACTAGATTTAAGTATACCTATTTCTACCAAGATCAGTCAGAATAAAAGAAGTGGTGTTTCCAGTTTTTATTTACTTTAAAAAAAATAAACAAAAAAGTTGAATTATATTAATTGTAGTACAAAATAGTTTTATAAACATTATATAACTCAATCAACTCATCCAAAAGCGAGTCGATCGAACACGACCAAGGCACTCAGAAACCCCAAGCATGGAGTTCGCACTTACAGATAGCCAAGTGTCCATGACCCAAGGAGAACATTATGTGCGGTCCAAAACCCTAAGTACATATATATTTCCAAAGGCCGTTACCGTACTGCATCAGAATCATGATTTTCCCGGAATCATATATTCTGTCCCAAAAAAACGTTGCAATACTTATCAATTGTTGTAGCTGTTTCAATGTCATTTCATCACATGAAATTGGGGGTGTGAGGCCTGCCTTCTTGAAAAGTCTAAGTAGTCCGTTCACCCTGACCTCTGCCCATACCGCCGGATGCGGATATCCGGCCCCCAGGACTAGCAATCTCTGCACCAGTAATACCGGGCAGCGGTAAACTATGTGTGTAGGAGTTTCTCTCTCCTCCTCACACCTTCTACACAGTGGTGAAGTTCTTTCACCCACTTTGTGCCTGAAGCCTTGTAGACCTCCATGTCCTGTGAGGATCTCTATCCGTATTCTGGCCCGACCCCTACGAAATATCAGGGTGTCTTTAGCCCACAGCCCTTCTTGGTTTCCTAGCAGGTCCTTGCTTATCTTCCATCCTCTCTCTTCCCTCCAGTCTCTGGCTTGTCTCTTGACCATCCACTGTGTGATCCGCTGTAGTCCCCCTTGATAGGGGACCTCAACTTGCAGTGAGATGCTTCTACCTTCGGTGCCCCTTCTTACGAGTGCATCCGCCATCTCGTTCCTTTCAAACCGGAGTGTCCCGGCATTCAGGTTAGCCATGGAATTGAGCATTTCTCTGCATGCGCTGACCAGTTTAGACGTACAGGCAGATTCTTTAATTATTTATTAATTAGACCTTCTAGTTTCCTGTCGGTGGGTGTTCAGGCCATTATTCCACCACGCCACCCTTCATTCGGTACTCTTAGTCTTCATAGGGCAATTATCCTCATACGACCGTATCAGTGCCTGTTGCAGATCCTCCATTGCTTGTTCCACGCCCTCAGGCGTTCCGTATGTTCCCTTAAAATTCCTCATCCTACCTCTGAAATCCTCCCTGAACCGTTCCCAGTTGGTATTTTGGGGTTTCTTTTCCTGACAGTCCTGATTAGCATTTCACCAAATTCAAATCTAATCGTCTTGTGATCCAATAGGGATACCGCCTCGGGCACTCCAATCGTGGATAAATCCCCTTCCCTTTTGTGAGCACAAGATAAGGTCCAGAACTTCCGCCCTATTTATCATAACACGAGTAGGTTCTGCTCCTTGATTCAAAATTGCGAGGAATGTTCCTGTGATGTAGTCCAATAGCGGTTCCCCTCACTCGTGAGTGTTCGTGCTTTCCCACACCACATGGTGCGCGTTAGCATCCACACCAACGATGAGTTCCAGACCAATTCGACTGGATTACTCTACCACTTCTCTAAGAGGCAAAGTCGACACCTCCTCGTTGTCATGAGGAAGATATGCGGAACAAATCACAAAATTCTTCTCCTCACCTCCGACTTGTAGAGGTCCCATCTTGACTACCGTTGTATCTGCCAAGCTTTACCTCGTTATCAGAGTTGGCGTTAGGCCCCTCGTCACCACGCAGGTTCTTGGTTTGTTCTCATGCTGGGATACATGTAGGTCTCCAGCATGTCCTAGCCCTTTCACCGTGTCTCCGTATGTCCATGGCTCTTGTATAAGGGCCTTACCTGACCGCATTAGTGACATGATCTTGACTAAATTGGCCGAAGCTCTCTTGCAGTGATGCAAATTAATTTGCCAGAAGTTTAGGTTGGCATGCACTATACATCGTTCCATCCCCTTCTCCACACTTCAGATAACTCAAAGCCCTCTTGGTCGTGTCCAACAAGCTTAAAAGTCGCCTCTCACATCCAAGCGACTCTCGTCATCTCTAGCGACTTCTCGTCCATGCCCAGAGTGCAACAGAGCTTTTACCCTACTGTCCTCCGTTCGTGTACAATCCACCGAAAGGTCTCAAGTTCCTTGTTTTGGACACGAAGCATGCTTAGGATTGCCTCGGCATCCTTTTCGCATTTCTGCGCTCGGAGAAATACCCTATGGTACTTGGGGAGTTCCTCTGGCGAGACTACTCCTCCCCCCATCTCCAACTTACGTGCTGCCTTTTCCAGCCAGTCCCTAGAGTCTTTGTCGGCACATATAAATACGACCGTACCCTTCCTCATGAAGGAGTCTGTGAATCTCGGGGCGGTCTCCTCATCTCTGAGTGAGCAAACCCGGTCAATCACCAACCCTCTCAGCCTTTCGTACTCCTTGACTGCGACCGCTTTGTCAAGTTTGTCCCCCCCCCCATGTGAGGGTGATCCTGGGCAATTTGGCCGCCGCCGAGGCGTACGATGACGGTCTAATAAGCGCTTCAGCGTCATTCGCCCTCTGCGCTTTTTGGCGCCCCTTCTTATCTCCTGAAAGTCCGGTGACCTCTGCGTCACCGTCCGTTTGATACTGGCCGCTGGCGCAGCTCCCCTTCCCTTCCGAGGAGCTGTTTTACTCGAAGTCATGCTAGTGCCCCCCGCAGCACTAGCCCTCTCCTTCGCTAAACGTCGCCTTTGCGCTCCACTCTTCTGTAGACGAACTTTGGGGGGTGGTTGCTTGCTAGCTAGTGGCTTCCGCCTCCCTCACTTGCTCCTCTTATCTGACCATCGCGATCTTGCAACGTTGCGCTCCACTGAGTTTGGGCTTTGCAGCCGGTACCGGTTCCTTATCAGTCCCGCCTGTATCTTCAATGTCCCTGTACCTTCAATGCTCATCGATATCGCGGTTTCACCCTTATGGAGTGAAACATGAGAATCAACACTCCCAGAGTGCTGAACATCACTGCCCTGTTCCACCGTCAATCTCAACCTGGAGAAAAACGGTTCCATTTTTGTCCCACGAGAAGCTATGGAAAGAAGTCCACCCACTCACAGCTCCGCATGCATGGGTAAGGTTAACTACACTGAGAGATCGCCAGATATCTCAGGGCTTCGTTCATGACAGCACTCCCCGCTGCCACTCAGCTCTTAGCACGGAAGCTCACACCTTGGCTTAGGTTGACTCAAATGTTAGAGACTGGAGTAGGTATAGAATAAATTTAAAAGTAGGAAAGGTAAAAGGACGACCGCGTATTCCCCACTTACCCGCGACCGAGCTGCTCCTTGGTCGGCTGTGGATTCCGGACCCACATTCTCCCCGAGAATTCTCTACCGAGATTCCCAGATCATATTTCCAGCACAGCTGGTGGAGCCCAACCGCAAATCCCAGCCTTAAGCCCTCCCACCTCGTCAAGGTCTCGCAGCACTTAGGGTATATTTGCAGTTGGTCAATTTTTGGTGATTGACAAACTAAAGCAACCTTGTCCCATGAGACTTTCGGCCGAAGGTACATGTTTCAAATGATTGTGGTTGAAAGATCAATTGTGGTTGTTATTTCGTCCTGATGTCTCCAACTCCTTACTCCTTTCCGTCGTTTCATGGTGTTTCATATATCTCCTATGTTGTTGTTCGGATGGCGCTGCTTTCAGATATTTGGACGCAGATGTGATTGCCATTACAAAGGCGTGTTTGTTCGTATAGTCCCATGGTTAAAAGAAAGTTTGTCATTTGGTGTAATTTCGTTCTTTCCTTGGTGTTTTATGCTTAACTACGGACGCGTGTGCAAACTCAGTGGTCCCCCTTTTTTAATCTTCTCAATTGGCGCTTTGTTAAATTGTTTAGGGGTGTTGATTTAATGTTGCACGGATGACACCTTGGAGCAGGTACTTGTTGATGGCTTGCAACTATAAGTATATGGTGACCTTATGTTTCCCGTTGCAATGATGTTATCGCAGGTGTTTGCGAACAGGCTCCTTATCTTCCTCCTTTTTTTACCAACCTAATCGTCTTTGTTGGTGCAGGTTCTCCAGTGTGTCTCTTTTTTTCATTATTCACAGGTGACCCCGTTTTTTTATTTCTTGATGCGTTTTGTGTGCTTTTACCAGATTTCTGGACAGGGGCCTCGCGATTCGCGGGCAGTCCACTTGGCAATAGCGTTATTACACGCTGTCGAATCTCGAAAGCCAATCTGAGGACCCAACCCACGCAAGTGAAATGTATTTCTGGACCTTCCTTTTTTTATTTTCTTTTTTCATTTGTTTCATTATTGTAATTGTTACTACTGTTACTGCTGCTGTTATTAATGTGCGCTGTGTTGTGTTTCTTTTTATTACAGATCGGCTGATGAGTGCTTGGCGGAGTGCTTAAAATCGAGGCCATGGGAATCGAGGGGCCGCAGAAATCTCTTCGGAAGCGGCGAAAATCCGTTGACGTGGAGTGGAACGAAGCGAAACGTCGCGGTTTCGTTGGGTGGCGACCTCACGGCGACGGTGTCCGATATCGCCGTGCCTGGGAAGAGGGCTACCGTCGGCTCACGAAATATTTCCCTAACCGAGACCGTGAGAATGAATTTGTACGTTAGTTTATTACTATCTTGTACTTTATGTGTATTTTTAATCATTTTTGTATATTTACATGTAGTACGTTGTTTTAAAACAAGTGTATTGCTGTGTGTCTTTTTTCCTTTCCTTCTCGCTTTCCTTATTTCAGAATAAAACTTAATTATTAATTAAATTTGCTTTATATTATTTGTTAATAGCAATAAGGTCAATAAAATGTTTATTATTTCTGTCTTTTCGTCTCCCTTTTTTACAAAAGTTTTCATCAGCAATCAAAACATTTGTACTTAGATTAAATATCATCTATTTACTTTACATTACAGTATGTAGTTTCATTGCTTGCTCTTTTTGCTTGCTTACGTAAATAGAAAATTCTTTTTATTATTTCCTCTATTTCAGATGCGTATAGTGTTGCGCGGTGAAATCGCGCTTACTGTCCTTCGAGTGTTTCTACGATAAACACGAACGCATAAAGTGTTAATAATAGCAAAAAAAAGAAATTTGTAATTATAAATTGATTTACCAAATGATTTGTAAATTCGATAGTGTTATAAAATTTGGTAGTTTAATGATTCGCGACTTTGTTCGCAATAGAAAAATGAATATTTAACCAACGTGTCATACGCAAATTGATCGACTCAATTAGGCGCGCTGCTCCTGAATCCAGGGGGGTTTTCGATGAAGGGAGTAGCGATAAAGTCATAGTTGTCGGTGAGTAGCTCTGTTACAAAGCAGCTCTCGCCGGTTACATTACAAAGAACAGCGCACGGAAATCTTTTAATTGCGTCATTTTTATTCCAAATGCGTTAGGGGTGTTCGTTCGTTAACGTCGCCGTCGATAAGAGTTACGTTTTAAACCTTATGTTTTGTTGTGTATGGACCATTACTTTTTCGTCGAACTTAATACGTCGAGATATAAATTGAAAAGCAATATTCCATCATTGCTTCAAACTGAGGCCGTTGTTTATAGGCAACTATGGAAGGTCAAATATGTAGTGACAATTTAATTCGCGATGTGTGAGTACGGCAATGAAGTGGCAGTGCAGTTCGAAGCATTTCAGATTTTAAAAGGTATGTATATAATTTTCTTATTTTACACCGTAAAGTTTCAATTGATAACTGGGTTTTGTAAACTATGGTTATGTGGGGAATTAAAGATACATTGAGATTTTACAGTTTGTAAAACGGTTTGCAGAGGTTGTCTCATCTTCTGGTATCAGTTATATTATTTGTGAACTCTTTCGCTACGGACAGCGACTATAGTCGGTGGCTGCGCGGAGTGCTGTGTGTTCGGATGTCGATTATAATCGGTGTCCGAGAGACGTGCCGTATGTACGGGTGCCAACTAGTTGGTGTCCGTGGGACCACCTACGGTGACTCCGTTAGGAAAACAGAATCTAGTGTTTTCCATATAATATGACGAAACAGTTGTTACATAACTCTTTAAAAAGTATACATTCAAGACAATTCCAAAGTTCCATTGAAAGACGTAAGTGCGAACATCGAAGACTACTGATGCGCAATGTGCACACTGCATGGCGCGATGCCCCGTTCAGTGGCGCTACTCCCGCGGAACCGACTACCGTAGCGAAAGGGTTAAATATCGATCAAATTCCCGAATAACAATAAAGAATTCCGTATTGATGCTCCATTTTGGGTCGAGGACAAGATGTGTTGTTGTATATTTATGTTTCATAGGCTCAGATGATGATGTTATAATACTTCAGTTGCGAGTCTTATTTACGCTGATGAATTCAGCATGGGCATTCGGACCTTTTCGTTCAAATGAGGACTCCCGTCATGGTTTTTTTTGTTCTTTACAGGACTGGAGACTTGAGAGTGCGTCTCATGAAATGGGGATTTCAACGATGCGGCAAAGTTTTCTTTGGCTATTGAGACCTTCTGTCGTGAGGGTTCAACGTGCTGTTTTCCATGCGGGTTGCAGTAGGTTATAATTGTGTTTTAACACCTGCGGGATCAAATAATAGGTGATGTTGTACGTTTTCTTGTTATTGTAGAACATCGTTGAATTATAGTGTACACATATGCATGTGTACATTTATATTTATATGTGTTTCGAAATGTGCATCATAAGTTCAAAAAAAGGTAATGATTGACGGTTAGTAGCTGCCTCGCCGATCAATAGGCTCTATGTATAATTGTAGTAACGGCAAAGGTCGTTCCATGGATGATTCCTTCACCTAGTTATATTCAGGTGGAAGTCAGTTGGTGTCTTGCTAGGTCGATACAGAACTTTATTCTATGATACAGAACTTGCCACGCACGTCGTAATGCTTTTGTCACAGAATCGTCAATGACGTGCTGTACGCGTGTCAAGCAATTGTCACAGAAACAAAAACGACGTGCGTGGTACATGCATCTGTGAATTTCTTATTAGCGCAAGTGATGAATTATGTTTTTAATATGTTGTTAATAGTGATATTGCTAATATGATATATATAAAATATAACATTCTAATATTTTGTAACGGGGTACGCTTCCTGCGCCAGATACTTCAGTCGGTGCCAGGATTCGGGAGGGGAAACAGGAAAAGGATAATGAGCACACCGTTTGTTTTACTGCTGAAATGTATGGTTTGTTTATCTCCCTGTTCTTTATAAGTCGTCCCTGTGCTGAAAGTCATATTTCTCTCTCTCGCGCTTGCGCGTCGGTCTTTCCGTTCTCTCTCTCTCTCTCATACCCCTTTTCTCACACGCGTTTAAATGCGTTGATCGCGGTATCGATCCTACGCGATGTTCCGCCCCTAATCGCGGTATTGATCTCGGCGGCGTTTTTACAATATAAAGTGCGGTATGAATGTTGGTCGCGAAGAAACAGGTATTCCCTTTGTTCACGAGTTTCACGACCGGGTCAAAACCCCGGTTTGCTCCGCGTAGCGGACCGGATCAATTCTCCGGCCTTAAATACGCTTTCGGGCGGATGAGAGGTGAAAGGAAGCATAGCGAGGTCAACACTCTCGTTTCCTCGCGCCGATTCAACACATCGGCTGATAGGATTCGCGGGCAAAGCAGCACTTTACCCACAATAGAAGGGCGCGTGGCGAGATCAACTCTCTTGTTCTCACACGCCGATTCAATGCATCGGATAGGATCGAACGACGTCAACTCCGTCGTTCGCGGTTGATCCCGAAACAACGCTTCGGTTTCGAGGTATCGGGATGGGTGTCTGAACAGGTATAACCGTCATCGACTTATACGTTTCGACGCCGGGACAGGTCTGATGTCGAGCGGCGTGGATGGGCCTTTCATAAGCGACGCGCGTCGGTTGACTGACTAGAATTTGTAATTACATTAGATCTAATTCGTGCCCTCAATCTTATTGACTAGACGGCACGGTTAGGTGGGGACCCCAGCTGATTTTGACCTGGGAGTTCATCGCTCCCGGGTTGACAACTCAATATTTACATTTTGTTTCGGAGCGCTCGATTTGTAAATTGCGAATATTATGATATTATATGTCCGAATATTTAAAGAAAAGACAAGAAAAGCGGTTTATGGAATGAAAGACGGCCTACGGTGCCAAAATAAAGTATACAAAAAAATAAAAAGACGGTACTAAAATAAAAACGGCCTACGGTGCCGAACAAAAACAGCGGCCGGATGGCCGGTAAGGACGGTACCGACACAGTACCCTAAAGTGCACGGATTCGTACCCATCTCAATGGCGACCAAAAGAAATTTATGTTGGCACTACAATTTAGCACAATGCCACAGGGCGAGACTTAGGAGAATCTCTATGAAACTTTTCAGCAGAAAGCGTTATCCACTGAAAAATGTATGAAATAAAAAAGATGATTTCAAGCTATGCGTGGCATCGCATAAAATTAGTTATGTCACTGTAGCAGATAATTTTAAAAAATTTTAGAAATTATACTCAATTTTCATTCAATTTTAAGATACTATAATATTAAGATAATATTCTCTACATTCAGAGCGCAATAAAATACAAATGTTTTTTACTAAAAAAAGAAATTAATTGAAATAATGAAAAAGCGCACAATTTTATTAGTTCTCATAGAAATCTACATCACCAAAATTTATTGTATATTGTTGTATATTGCTGTAATAAAAAAAGAGAGAAACTGTATTTCTAAAATTTATAGTTTGAATTATTCAACATTTTCAATTAATTGAACCGCTGTGAGGTAAATCTTTGATGATAATATCGGTATACGATAATATATATAAAAATATGATAATATGTATACTTAATTAATTAATTTCACTTCTTAATAATTTTCCTATTTTATTATTGTAACAAATTGTTATAGACAAACACGTGCGCACACACGCATAAACTATTACAGTGTACATATTGTGACGTGGCGATTTAGGTACACGTCCCTTCGTCACGCTCTTCCACATCGATATAAATTTTACCTTACAAATGCTTCTTGAAATCGCGTCGCAGTTCGAAATCTCGGGTTGTACAAGACAGGGGTCTCCCCCTCGCTTTCGTCGGGTAACAATTCCGCGAACGACAGCTACAACGCATTTTCCTCGAACTTTATGTGTGCAGCGCGACAACCGATATGCCAACCGGGTCGATCCAGCTTCTACGAGCAAGATCGCGACAGACGCCGGCCGAACGCGCGCTCTCTCTTTATCTCGCGAACGACACCCCGATAACCCGAAACCGTCCTGCGGTATCAAACTGGACCAAAATTGTCGATCAGACTCAACTTCTTTTTCAAAGCACTTGAAGCGAGGTAGTTGTGAGGAGGAAAGGGCGCTAAATGGCTCGCGGCACTTACACGTTTTCCCCAATTCGCTCAGTCATTCCGTTATCTGAGCCGGAAATAGAAAACAACGAACTACCCCTTTCCTCTCCGACAACTCAAAGGGAGCTACGCACTGATCTCCGACAAAACTGCACGCTTACACCCGTACTCGCACTCGACGGGAGATCCTTCGCTGGTCGGCAGTCGTCCGCCTCGAGTCCCGCTCGGAAGAAGAAGAAAGAAGTTTTTCTCGCGGCAATTGACTTCCGCGTGTAACAGCCGGCCGGCATCCCCTTCCTTAGCCCGTGCCACGCATCGATAATTAGCGCCCTCTTTAATTCGGGCCCTTCCTCCTTTTTCCGCATGCTCTGGTGGCCAACCTTCCTATGCGGTCTAATTTATCGCCAGCGAGTGTACCGTCTGTCAGCTGGGTGCTTCTCCCCTGGTTCTTGACACTGCGATGTGGGGGCTATGGT
>JABFPT010002670.1:1897-17487 GCA_022817245.1 Nixonia krombeini
TAAATTATAATTAATTTTTCGTCGACAGCCTTTTACATTTAAATAAAACCAGTAACATTTCATATTATTCTTTGCTGAATCACCATATTGTTACGAAATATTAACTCCCCAACCACTTTTTAATGTTCAACTGCACTTGAGTAATTTGATATAAATTTAACAACGTAAAACCTGTCAAATGTAAACATGCGTTCACTTCCCGTTTTTAGCTAATTTTTATTCGTAATTTCATAAATGTCACTTCAGACGCCGACCATTTTGATTTATGAAATTTGTCAATTCACTCACAAATATGATGCGTTTTTAACACATTTCCAGATTTATCTTGCCCATCGTTCAAAATACCTAATTACACAAACGCGTATTTTTACCTCTCCCTCGCGAGAATGTACTCGAGCGCAGTAAAACCCCGTTGCATTATTCATTATCAATGTGTGGCATCGTGGGCATCGAGCGGTTTTTGACATTGCCGGTAACGTCGTTACAGATTACAAGATTTCCATACATTCCCCGTTTTAAAAAATCCGCGTATTTACATTCCATGAAAAAGTAGTATTAACATGAACGAAGTGCACAATTATGCGTTTCCACTGTAATCGATTTGTCCAAAACATGACGAAGGAAAGTGTGGTGAGGGAGGAAGAGGGCGGAGGTGGGTCGGAGTGAAAAGATACGGTTCGTTTCAGTAACGGACAAAATTCAGGTTGCCATAACCACAACGATTTGGTTACTACAAGCATGTTATTGAACGTCGTACGTGAATAACTGCGGTAAATGCGACCGCAACCTCTGAAAGTATCATGCGCGATTTATTCAATCATAACCTCAAAATGTACGCAACGTTGTTGATGCGTATCATTAAAATGTACATAAAAGTGTATACCTAATGCAAATGTAACCTAAAAAAGTATGGAGAATATCCAATGCGTACTAACACATAGGATTAACCTAACGTGAATAGATAACCTCAAAATTGTGAAACACGTAAAATGTATATGAAAGGGACAACTAACCCAACTTAAATGAAGAATCTTTAAATATGTACAAATTATGTACATAACCTGAAAATTCAATTCTAACCTTAAATTAATTAGTTGTAATTACCATTACAACCATTATTTACAATACGAAATTGTCGTCATAACGAATTTTCCCGTAAACGCACCGCCGCGAAACGTCTCACTCGTGATAAAATTGAGGAAAAAGAAGATGGCCGCTCAAGCGCGGTCGATATTATCGCTATTTTCTTGCGTATTGCTATTATAAATCGAATGCAGCGAAAGCGTCGAAGGGCAAAGAAGTCTTGAAATTGGCGAAGGGACGAACGCTGTCGCCCGGCGCGGCAAAAATAGCCGTCAATTTTATCAATGTCACGAATTTTATTATTGTCGTTGAAACTGCGTCGAAAATTGAAATCCAATTAACCGTGGTGTTAGATATTCCAGTCACGACACGAGTAGTCGGGCGCGTTATCAACCGGCTGTCACCGAATGAAATTTAATTTTGTTCGGCGAAACGCAACGAGTCCGACGAACGACGTCATGTCGGGTGAAGAGTATGCACTACAATGCCAGAGAAGTCGCCTGATACCCGAAAACAGCCGGGCTTCGTTCCTTTTTCCCATTCACTTTCCGCGGTATTTTTAATCCTGTTTGACTAACGCGGCTCATAAACCGTGGAAAGTTGATATTTTTCAGCCCTCCCGCGCCTCCCCCTCGCTCTTTGTAAGAAAATCAACATGTTTTCAGCATTACATTTCCATTTACATTCACTTTTTATCCAACCTATATGATTACAAGAAAGTGCCAGAATTATTACTCGCAAGTACGCGCTGTTTTCTACAACACGGAAAATGAAAGAAGTCGATTTTCTCGGATTGTAAGTCAGGGCAAAATTTCGGCAAACTGTAGCCGCAATTCCGGATAAGAGAACCCAAGAATCGAACCTGCTTTTCCATGCACACGCGCTTTTCGCTCGTACGTAGGGATAGAAATGGAATAACATTAAACCGGACTGCCGCTTGTGCATGTGCTGTCTGCATTTTCTGATAAGACAGCCATTACGCTTTTTCTTTGTCAACTTCTTCTCTCGTTGATTAAGATGATATTTCACAACTATAGTTCGCGATTGAATTACGACTGGAATATGTGTCACTGACTGCTATAACTCATTATTCTTCTGGAGCATGAAAATGGCGAACGCTAAACCGGTATCGACCTAATGCCGTGAAATTCTTTCCGACTGGTTTCTCAAATCGCAATATGCGCTATTGCCCGTCACGAAGTTGGTCCAACTTCTTTTTTTCTCGTGGCTTTTTGCGGTACTCTTTTCCTACTCTGGTATATTTCTGTCGTATGTATACTGTTTTCCTTACATCGGTGTTTTAATGGTGAAATTCTGGTGTTTTTATTATCACGGTGTTGCAGCCGTGCATTAATGGTGTATTTAAGGTGTCTACGGTGTCGGATGTTTTCATAAATCCTTTATATCATTATCATTGTGCCTCAATTTTTTCTCGAACATTTACGACGCCAACGTGTGGGCACCTTTTTCAAACCATCTTACTCGTAATTCGTGTACCAATGGTGTATTTTTAGTTACACGTGATATTTTAATGGTGTATTTTTAATGGTGCTTTCTTTTTTATAATTATTTCAATAATGTATTTTATAGTTTTTTATAATACCGTTTTAAGAATGTATGTATGCTTTTTTATTACTGTGCTAGAACGGCGTATTTACGGCGTTGAATGTTTCTCTAAAACTTGAACACCATTATTGTCATACTTCAAACCTTTCCTTGCATTTTCATCCATATTCGACGTGATTTATCGAACATTTATGGCGACACTATGCAGGCAAATTTTCTAAATCATGTTACTCGCCATTCATACATTATTCCGTCCGGCGCTTCACGTCGGAGTGATGCAAAAGTGTAGGTACGGTGTCGCTGCGGAGTATCGTTATAGGGGAAATTGAACGCGGCCATTATTAAACGGCGTAATTGAAAGCATTCTCTATCGAAGAGTTCGCGTTTTATTATCTATTCCGAATGGCATTGCGCGCAGCCACGCACAGTTAGGTAAATAAATGACAACACTTTTCCTCGATTCTCCTCGCAGTAACCGTTTTTACCTCGCGCTCTGCCCGCCGACAAATCGCTACTTTCCGCGCTGTCACGTGACGCGAATTTTTATCAACCGAATGTATCGCGTTTCCTCGTACGGCGGAATACGACTGACGAGTTGCAAACGGCGAATTAAATATGCTGCGGAACGTCACGTTCGATTAGCCGTACCTGGAATATTCCAGCAAGGTTGAAAATGGGAAGCGTAGAGAACAATGTATCGTAAACCCCGTCGTTCGAACAGTTCGCTCGGATCAGTTCGGTATTCCGAGTTCCGCCATTTCAAAGCACGTAACCGCAACTGCAGCGCCGCGGCGAACTTTGCGTCGCAACTCCGCATGTAAATCCCCGGGTTTCTAGTCTTCCTCCCCCCCCCCCTTCCTTACCATACGGCAAGGCAGCGGCGCGAGACCGGAAAAACAGCGGTAAAGTCGAATTAGCCGCGGCATGGTTTCCAAACCTTCCGTTATTCCTTCCCGCGAAGATTTGCGGGAAGATCCGGCGCATTGTTTGGACAACGACTACCCCGCGGCGCATTAAGACTCGCGTAGCGTTGAATATTCAGCGATGATTAACATTTCGCGGGGATCGGTGTTGGAGCAGCACGTGCAGTTGAAAGCTGACTAACGAATTTCACAACGGACGAAAGGGCTAGAGCGTACAATTGATATTTGGCCGGTTCGAGAAATGCGATTGCATCATGTTTGCAGCTTTCGAATGAGCGATGGCGGTGGGGCGGGAGGGGGCGAGGGTTGGCGAGGGATGGTGAGACGGGCCGAGATCCTCCATTGTCCTGGCGAGCTTGTTTCTATGCAGATGAGATACGCACACGAGAGAAGGGAAACGTGTGGGTACGGCGCTGACCAGGCGGGTTGTTTCCCTTTGCTCTTCCCCCTCCACCGAGCCGCGATAGCAGCCGACGCGCTAGTAACCTAACCTCCTACGTCTTCTATTCTCCGAGCAGCAGCGTACGCGCGTATCGAGCCGGCATTGCGTATGCACACATGTTCCAAACGCGTTAGCCGTTACCTGCCTCTCTTTCTCTCTCCCTCTCTCCCTCCCTCCCTCCCTCCCTCCGGCTTTTTTCCCCATTCATCTCGAGCCCCGGCGAAAACAAAAGGTCCACTCGTCAGGCTTCAACTTCACTCGTCCATTAGCTAGAACGGGCCAGTCACGCGTGACCTTTCCTTTTCCCCACATTGGACAAAAGACGGCGAGATATACGTGGGCCCCAATCACTTCGAACATTCGGTCAGTTCGGTCGATTTCCACCGGGTTACTCTTCGCGGACGCTCTGCTCGAAGCGATGGTCTTTGTGCCGGCGTGACGCGAAACAAGCTTTTCCGACTAGATATGTAATCGTTACGCGGCACGACAGCTCGCGAGTGGATTTCCATTTTTGCGGAAGGGGCGCTGTTGAATTGCTCGAATAAAGGGTGCTTCGGTGTCACAGGATGTGACAACCCGCAACGTTTTTGAGGCTTTACTTCGTGGTACTGCTGGCGAATTTGAGAAATGTATGAACGTTTTAAGTTTGCTAGGTTTTATATATTACCAGATTGAATCCTACTTTTGGGTAAAAGTTATGGATGAAGCAATGGTTGTTCTTGTTTTAGACGTTTTCTGTGTTTGCAGGAGTTTGCGCCTGAGTAGCCATTCTACAAGGCGTTCCTTATTACAAAGGGGCAGTGATGAACAGTGCGAAACGGTGTCTCTGAATACGCGAAATTGTACACTTATTGGCTACATACTGAATTGGACATTTGATCTATTATATAGCAAATAAGAAGAGAATAAATTAACCTGAAAGTTAATATCATACAAGAAACAGTAAATAAATGTCGATGTTCATAATGTAACTCATAGTTAATATCTTCCATGATATTTTGTGTTTATTAGTTGCAAATAATAACCATTCATATCTGAATATCGATATAAAAATTATTCTAACGCAAACACAAGTTTGTATCGTCTGTATTTGTATATGTTGGAGATAAATATGTATTCTTGTAGTTACTCGCATATTATCATACGGACTAACAAGTGAGAAACACGCTTCTCATTAATTACTAATTACACCAGCAATGCTGCGCCTTGTCCATAATAGATCAGAGCCTTGTTATACTAAGCGTTACATCTCTTGCCAGTAACTTGCTGTCTAAAAAGGAAAACTGACAAATGCTCACTGTCTAGACTGCATTTCTACTCTTCTATAACTAAATATGTGAGGACTTTTAGCGAAATCGACATTTTCAGAGTCTCTTTACAAAGTTATAAAACACTTTCCAATTGTTAATTAGTTTGTTTGTTATTTAGTAGTTGCAATTTCAGTTCGTATATCAGTTTTAGTACATGAAAATGTGTATTGGCATAGTAAAGAGAGTAGTGGCGAATCGATAAGGACTAACTTTGTTCCTACACATTATGACAAAGTTGACTTGACTTCTAATGGCTCTAGTTACTGATATGCGAGCTCTACATTAGATCGGGTTAGATATGCTGTCAGGCAGCATCTGTCACTCTGTCAATATTCCAACGTTTTCGATTTCCTCAATTTACTTATCGTTGCTTTGTTCAAATAAAGTATTGCTGGTATGAAAAATCGAATGATGAAGCTACAACTGACTGCATTCGTTCGCTTTGCCTCTATTACAAATACCCTTGTAAGGATTCTTGGGAAATGAGAAAAAGACTCAGAAAGAAATTTATACATCACAATTATACACATCAATAGCAATACAACTTTTTAATGCAATGGAAATTGATTCGGAATATTACAATAAAATTAAATAAAAATCGCCCATAAAAAACTGTTGTAAAGAACTATAATTGTATAATTCCAGAACAAATATTTAGGAAACATTGCTTTCTTTTATTCATAAATGATAAAATTTACTGGCACAGAAACCACATTTTGATATTGATACCAGATTCCCTTATTAATGTGCGTATGCAGATTTGCTTATTATTCTAATTATTAATAAAGTCATTTACTTTGACAATTTATGCAGCAATTACTATTATGATATGAAACTGCATAATGACACAAAAATTAAAGTTTGCAATGAAGTGATTTTTAGCCATTTCCCGTTGGACAATAATGTAATGCGCGTATCACAATTAACTGATAGACAATAAAACAGCATATATATGTAAAAACACGTAGAAAAGCGCAACTTGTACACTCTGCGAACAGTACTGCTTCACATAACTTAAATATTCTGCTCGTTGACGTTCCGAAATGAGACTCCTTGACAGAACCGTTTCTTTTGGACATCTGTTTTTACTTGTGAAGGGAAAGTGTTCTACACGTGTGTTTTTCTGAATACTATTGCAAGGTCCACACACGCAATTTTCAGTCTTTTTACTTAGGCTCATTTTCTATTTCAGGTAAAGAAAAAACATTCCTTCACATTACTTCAGAGTATTCCAATAAATAGAGTAAAATAAAATTTATCGTTTAATGAAAAATTGCGTTGTGTATTACCCAAAACTGCTTGGCATCAATATCTCGCAATTGAAGTAAAAAGTACCAGCGAAACTGATACTTAGCTAAAGATAGAATAGTTGATGTCTGTTTATTGTTTATAGTCAGGTCTCGTGATACTTTCTTACAGTGAGCAGGGTTTTCATTTACGGGGATTGATTAAATTATTGGGTTGCAATAATTATTAGTACATTTTAGAGAATTAATGTACTGTTGTTTAGATATGTTTAGTTATGTGTGGCTGTTTGGATATAGTGCACTCTGGTAGTGAATGCTGCACGAAACTAGGCAGAACTGCCCACCTGCAAAACACTAATTAAGTGCAAATGAAAACGAACAGTAATGGATAAGGATAAATGGATGTCTCTAATGAGCAATAATTCTGGTGAATGTTGTATCTTCCTAACTAAGATCAATAAAAGGCAGTCTGATTAACAATGAATATGAATCACATGAGAACCAAAATGCGATAGTTGTCATTTGAAACGTTTGCTGCTTACTGTACTTACTGTACTATACACAATTTTCTCAGTTATTCGTAACAGACCGTCAACAATCTTAAATGTAAAATTTCAATTTTACATTGTTTTCTTAAATGTTAATTTCTTAATCTCAAGATTAAACAGTAAGACTAAATTATAATTATTGCTTTGGTATAGAATCAATGGAGAAATCGAAAAATTCTATTGCGTGTAGAAATTCTACTAATTGGTGACTTTTTGGTAATTACGTTTTTAAAGCAGGCATTGTTTTCCGGTAATATTTAATAGTCAGGACAACCTGACAAATGAATGTTGAGTTTCTATTAAATTAGATTGCCTGAATCTCACTTTACGGATTTACATCCACTGCTTTAAAAAGAACGATAAAAAGGGAAATACAATGAATTGCTGACGCAAATGCACTTCACTTTGTTGATGCAATAAGTACATTGGAATGGGTATACGGTGCTTTATACATGTCTGTCATCGCTTGAAACTACGTCATCAGGCATCCTTTAACGAGTTCCCTGGGGTATAAAGAAATGCCGTACATATTCAGGCACGTATAAAGTACAGCGTACTCTATGTTTCGTCAACACTTGACTTATTCTACTCTTGAAATGACTACTGTCTTTCCCGTCTGCAACAGGGAGATTCATACACGATTGTCCGAAACAGTGGAACGAAATAAACGTTAACGAATCACAGTGTAAAAGCGCATTTATTCTTGACACATTAAAAAGGACATATAAGTACTTGGCCTGAAATAATAAATATCTAATTGGAAGTTGTAACAATACACGAAAACAAAATTAATTAATTAATTAATCAATTAATTATGTCATTAAATTATATTTATGATTTGAAAATATCAAACTAAAGGATTTCATACCGTTTACTTTGAACTTCACTGTGCGAAGCAAACAATTAAGCCTAATTATTTAAACATCAACGCGTGAATTGCGAACTGAAAATTAAAATTTCAGGTGAGAACTGAATAATAATTTAAAACAATAAACGTGGAATTACGTGTCTCACATGATGGAAAAACCTCTGCTTGGAAATCAATGGGAAAGTCAAGAGTAATTGATTGACACAGCTGAATAATTTCACTGGCATGATAATTATGAGAAATATGCAGTTGGTGAATGATAGTAATTAAAGAGAAGAATTAAAAGTGACATGAATGCGTTAAGAGGTTTTTGTGTTCGGATCACGGGACAGTGAAGAAATTCATATATTTGATATGGAACTATAACTGCACTAATAAATGGAATCTCATGAATCAAGTTACTCATAAAGGCTTATAATGATCTCTGAACGCAGTGATGCTATCTTAATCCACTTTCCGCGGAATTAAACAGACATTTAGATACGTTTTCAGTTCAGATCCATTGAAAATCTCATTAAAGTATGCTTTTTTCTTATCTCGCTATTAAAACAATTTGCTTCACGCAGTAAAAATTCAAATCCAGCTTTTATGTGTCTTACATCTGAAGTTTTAATTACCTGAATGAATTGAAGTCTTAATATTAACTGGGGGGGTAGAAATATCACCTGCAACCAGCATAAAAGTGAATTAGGATTATTTTGAAAAATGCATTTCCACATTTCCATGTGTGCCTTTTGCATGTATTTGTGCCTGCGTGTTCGGGCAGGCACAAATTTGACCATTCGTTTCATGACGTCAAGTGGCAGTTAGTATACCTGACATCTATGTAGAGGCAGTAGAAATGTGAAATGTCTCAATCGATGGGGTTGAACATGTCACGCTTATGAAGTTAGCACCCCGTTTTTGAAAACCGAACAAATTATTTGAGTTATGAGTAGGTCAACAATAATTCCTGATTAATTGTAGAAACTTTTTTAAAATAAAGGGATCAAAATTGAAAAACGGGAATGGTTTTTTGGCAAAAAAAGTAACTTCAGTATGAAGCACCGCGATTGTGACACTGCTCTGGATTCCTCGTCGAAGCGTGCATTGTACAGTGTGAAAGGCAAAAGAAAAATTTTCTGACATTTTTTCGGCATTTTTCCCAAGTACCCTTCGATTTTTTCCGAAAAATCAACTTCGATTTTAAGCTATGTCTTACACGTCAACGGATAGAATGATGGGATGTGCGGAAGTAATCTAGAGAATTTCAAAGTGTTCACAACATAACTGTCTCCTATACGGGAATTTCAAAGTGAACAATTATTTTGTTCATCATTTGCTTTTGAGTAAAATTAAAAAAAGACGGAAATAAAAGTTTATCGTTAAATTGTTTTTTATCGTTTCTGATGATGCTGGACAATTTGAAAAATTGATTTGCGCGTGATAAAAGTATAAAGAGCATGGTTTTCCGAAGGGTCGCAACAGTCACATTTCATTGCCATTATTTATCAATTACGAACCGCCCACAAGGAGAGATTGCAGTTTAAACGAGAATTGTTTCCACGTCATATCTCGTACGTCAATCGGTGCAATTAAATGTTGACTACCAACAAAATCTCATAAAGGAATACCTTTGCCAATATTGCCAGATCGAATCCATTGTTCCCGACCGTCAGACGGGAATGGCTATCTGTTTTTTCATGTCGCAGTGACATTCCAGACTTTCGGTACATTTAAGCCTCTTAAGTTCAGGAAGCCTTACCATACACGTAAAAACACCACATACGCTAACATCGACACCATCGTCTGCTCCAACCGCAAGTCACTTTCAAATAATTGAATTAAGCGACAACTGGAACACGCTAATCGCACTACGGGAACAAAGCGAAACGGAATTGGAGGTCTTTTGCAAATGTCGCACTGGCGTTACGCAATGCTACCGCAAAAGTTACGTTGTGATGCCTGTAATTGGTATTGCCTGGAAGAAGAAGTGCAGGTTTGCCGTACTGTTGAATGATACCTGGCGAAGCAGGTAAAGAAGCCTTTAATAGAGCATTGATCAAGATGCCTGCTAATTGTGATCGGGCCCTCACCAGGTTTGACCTGGTCAAACTGAGGTTATTCCACAATATAGTCCTGGTAATATAATTTTCGGTACTTATTAAAATAAGGACCTTAATACGGCTCTAGGCAAGTATTGTTATTTGAGGTACCTATTGGGTCAAAGCATGATACCTAAAGACACTCATTGTTAGAAATGTGATACATTTAGCACCACTACCCTGTTAATCTCTAATCAGGAATTTATTTGGTTCTAGTCAGGTACTGACAACTGTACGCGGAGAAAATAAGGTAGGATCCCATTAAGGCACTGATAAGGTTGTTTGATAACTGTGATCTATCACACCATTAAGGCATAACCCATTACTCGCACGATTCTAATTAAGTACCAGCATGATCATACATCTGTGTGCCTAATTTAAACTGAACGAGTACCTGATGTGACTGCTATTGCAACGGGCGAAAGACATTACAATTGTTTGTTTGGCGCAGCAAGGCAAATTAAATTCAAAGCATCGGTCGGGTATGTACCAGAATTGCAGTACAAGGTACCTGACCCTAACCTTACCACAATAGTCAGGCATCATGGACCGCCCTTAAAATATACTATGAAAGATACTACGAGAATACCATACCATTGTTTGAGAGGCGCTGTAAGTCACGAGGTAAAAATAATCTATAACGAGCTCGTAATAACCTAACCTAATAAACCAGCTGACCTTTCGTACGTCGCCCTTCGTCGCAAATCTCGAAAGGAGCTATTTCGGTGGCGAGTGAATGAGCGTGTCGGTGGACGTCGGGCAACATTCAGCGTGAACGCTGCGGCCGGGCGTGCGATGCTTACAAGCCTGGCTGGTCACGCGGGAGATCAACCGGCCGGGAGGACGGACGGTCGGACGAGTGAGAAACAAGTAAGAAAGCGAGCGAATGAGCGAAACAACAAACACGCTGCGAGCCGAGTGACCCCGCACGGCCGTATATAGCTCCGAAACTACCATTGTCGGGGTACGATCGACGCGAGTAGTCGCAACTACCGCCCACGCTACGCGTCGTTTACCTTTTCGACCTTCCTTCGACCCCTGTGTTTTCGTCCCGTCGACACGCATACGCGATACACACACGCGCGCGCGCGCGCTCACACACACACACACACCGCCGCGTTACTTTCGATGTTTACACGTTACTCGTACCCGGCGAATTCTTCGCCCAGTCGCAATACCAGCCGTTACTTCCATTGTTTACTCGCTTCCGACTCGCTCGAATAGTCTGCGGCTGAGTTTGGATGATAAGAAATGCGTAGCAGTGTAAAAAAACCGGTGACTTCACGGGAGATACAGCGAGCAACGAAAGTACTGCTTTTAGCAACCGCGGTCGCGCGCCGTTTCGATTCGATAAGAAATCTCCGACCAAAAAGTTGCTTCGACCTTTTAGCGACAAGCGGGAAACAGAAATGTTCTGTATCCCGTTGTTAGTGTACTTACGAGGGTCGCATTCGAATGTGAAGTGTTTTACGTAATAAGTTTGCGGCGTCATACAACATTCTTTTTCAGTTTCTCGACTCTTTATTTGAACAATTAATTCTGAAATTGTTGTTACATCTTTCTATTCGAACGAAATTTTTTAGCGAAAATTGTAGTTAAATACTTCTTAAACACTTAAACGTAACTTTTCCTGAAGTTCTTTACCGACACCATTTCCCTTAGCTTTGCAACCTAACCTAATCTAGACAAAATATTCTCATCCCAGAAGTGTAAACATTTCAGTAGTCATTCGGTAAACAAATGTGCAAAGGAAATAGGCAAAGAGCGACAACGTCGGCATCAATAAGGGTAATCTTTACCAAGCATCTACACAGCTAATCCACATGGCGAGCAGTTAACGAACTGAAATGCGAGTGAAACTGTAACTCTCAATATTTTATGCGCGTGTACTGAATTTTAAATAACGCATGGAAAATGCCAAACGTAACGAGTCCGAGAAGCCGAGTATTTCCCGTGGAAAAGTAAGTTAAAGGCATAATGTCACGGGCTATAGATGAACTAGTCTCGGCGACGTATAATGTGGCATAAATATTTGATATAGTAGGTTTGAGATACCGAATAGCAAAAGACGCGGGTAATTATAACGTGGGCGTGCGTGGGCGAGCATAGCTGGGATGGTGGATCGTGTACCGCGATTTCCCGGTGTGTCGGTGAGCGCGCCGGACAATTAAAATGTTTCGTCGATGAGCCAAAGTGTCCCGCGGTCGGTTATTTTCATTTCTAACGAGAAAGAGCTCGCAATTAACCCATTCCATAATTCACCTTTTCTCCTCCACGGTAAAATCAGCACTTCCATTTTAAGCGTTTCTGCCTTTATTATAACGAAGGAAAAAGTGGAAGTGGGTGAAAAGACGTGAAAACAATTATCTCTTCCATCTGGCGGACGGTCGGAAACGGCGGTTCTCTTTCTTGGCTCTGTAATTGATTTACTCGCTAGACTCTTCTAGAAACACCCCTATAAATTTCGACATGGTGTTTCTAAAACGTGTGAAATTACTCGTTCGACAAACCGCCGGACGGATAAATCATTTCCAGTCGTCGGTTCGCCACCGGATGGTGGAAGCTGGACTTCTCCGCCGTGTCGTTCCGCAGTTCCACCCTCGACACACACGTTTGAATTTTCGCATAACTTACCCACGTTGTTTCCTTTTTTTCTTTATTGAAAAAAATTCCATTCAGTTTTGACGTAGCAGCGAATGGCGATAGGTCCGGTTCCAGTACTACCGGCAGTGGTAGTACTGCCGGTGGGTGTAGGTGAATGAAAAAGTCTGGAGTATCCGTCGCGAAGCAGCAGGTTTGCCTCGTGCGAGCAACGATAGAGGACCTCCTCGAATTCGTTTTGCCCGCAGTTCACAATTATACCCCGACGGGGGTGCCGCAACGGCCAAAGTTATAATTAGGCTGGAAACAATCGACGAGTGTTGGGCAACTCGGAAGCGTTCGAAACTCCCGTCTTGTCGGGCCCTCCGTCTCGTGCCCATCCGCCTTTCCGCCTGCCCGCCTGCCTGCCTGCCTGTGTACCTGCTAACCATCTGCTAACCAGTACTCGCAGCACCGTTGCGTTACTTTACACCTCTCCTGGAACTTTATTCAAACTTCCATCCCGTCCGGATGGGCGCGATTGGATTTCACGAATTCGCCTATCCGGTTACACCTACAGACGCACATTCAAATAACGACGATCCCGTGGAAAAGCGTCGGATTCTCGGATATGCCGGGTAATACACGGTTGTAAGACCTTGCCTCTGATGCTTATCGTTACAGGCCGATAAACGAGTAGGTACTGGAAACTTCGATGAAATTTTCGGCGAAATTTCGAAGTGGTTTAATGCGGTTATAATTGCCGGAGGTGTTTCATGCCTCGTGGGCTTGACGAGGATTGTTGGTGACTCGGCGACGACTGGTGTACAGCATAGTTGTTTTAATTGATTTTGAATTTTCGCGGGCATTATGCGCGGTAGCAGCGCTCGGTACTTCCCCGAGTTCACGGCTGAAGCGATCAGTCACAAGCCCCCGTTCCCCCACTGCATTTCCGGTCTTATACGTATGTAAAACTTATCTCTTTCTCGTTCTTACTTGCATTGTATCGTTCAATAAAGTGTAATGAACAATTATGTCCAAACAATTTTTGGATCTTTGGAAACATTTGTATTTTGTTATGGTACTGATATGATACAAATTTACTACTGAAGCACATAAAAGGCGAGATTTAGGAACTAAATCATCACAACAACTGTTCTCTGGATACAGTTCAAACATTGTTAGAGTCAGAAATGTTCCATTTGCATGAAGGAAACAGATGTACTTAAAACAAAGCATCCAATAAATTTCCTTTCTTATACCTGCGAATAATTTCCATATTTTCCAACTTTAAATCCCCGAGAGATGGAGAAGCAGATAGCTCAGTATACAGAGTACTTCGCTTCCTCTTCAAAGCCAACGAAAATGGAAACAAATGGTTACTTGTCTATAAATTAACTGGTACAGTCTGCGGCAGTTGTTCCAATTTCCCGCTGAAAAGAGTCTATTCCTGCGCAGCGCTGTCTCACAGAAATGAGCCATGGTGGCAGACAAGAATGGCATAAACCACAGAGGAGAGTAGCAGAGGAGAAACCAGGCAAAGCGGAAGCGATTGTCCGTGGCCTGGATTTGGTAATTAGGCTGGTGATACCCCAACCTGTCCATTCCCATAGGCCAGCGTCTACTTACTAATTTACTTACTACTGTCTAATTTACTCCTCTTCGACACGATTCAATATCACCTGACATAGAACTTCTAAAGCGGCCAACGCCCATGCAAGATTCTGACTGACCGGTTCGTCGTAACAGATGGATAGTCGCATAGCGTGACGCTGCAGGCATCGGGGTCCGGGTCGCAACATGGGATCGATCATATCGCGAACGGGATTACATTGACGAGAATTGACGCGAATTGACGCATAAGATTCGCCGTCCTCTTTTCCACCCTATTTTCGACTCGCGCGTCCATCGTGACCACCGCGGCAGGCCGTTCCTCCCTTATGCAGAATCCCCGGGGGAATCGCCGAATGCCAACGGTTTGCGCCTCCTCGCATGCCCGTCCCTTCGAATGTGCAGTTGATACACCGATGTGTCGCTTTCAAGGGATTCCGAGCGAGGGTGCCGCACTTGCCCAGCAGCAGGGCTTCTTCCCACACGGGTATCGTAACACTCCTCGCCATTTTCCGACTCGGTGTCTCGCGTCGGATTATGTCGCGATATCCGCGACATGTTTTTCGCGGTGTTTTGTACCTGGCTAAGCGAGTCTGCTTTAAATGTAACGCGATAAGTTACGGTGAGGGGTTACGTTAGCTGCAAACGTCGATTTAAAGCGTTGCTTACCTTTGCCGATTCCGCAAGTAGCAGCATTTTCGCTTTTTTATACTGCAACAATACACACTTTGTCTTTGTCTGCACGACTCTTTATTTGGATAATTTCCAGTATAATATGTGCATTTGTATTTTTGGACGATATTAGGATGCAACAGTTTTTCTTCGTATCTCAAAACTATCAGCAGGCAACTTTGTTTTTGTCATTGAGTATTTTTGAGTATTATTGTGTATATTCAAATCGTTGAAAGTTCGATCGACAGAACTTGAAAGACTTAAATGTTACTTGCTATTCTCATGTACATGGCGTATCTTGATTATTGCAGTTCACATTTTTGCAAATTTCAACTAATTACAGCGTCGCTCTATGCTTTTATTCAATTAAGTCCCATAGTTATTTCCACCTTCTAATTTTCCTTAATATTTAGGAATGTTAACTTTTAACTACTTCTCGCGTTTTTCTAGATTACAACACTCGCCCCGGAGTCCACGTTAATTCACATTTTACTGTCGTTTCAGCCACGTTTCTCAAGAACAATCGAAGTGGCGCGGCTTATAATTACATTTTGAAAATTTTATTCACGGTTAATTTTATTCACTATAAATTCTGCGAAAAGAATGTCGCGATCTGGCAAATCAACTCAATGGAGAAGTTCTTTGTCACTTATCGA
>JABFPT010002671.1:0-12081 GCA_022817245.1 Nixonia krombeini
GATAGGTCTCAATTTGCGGAATAAGACGCTGTTTTTTTCACTATGAAATTCCAAAATTTAGAAAAGTTATGACGTCGAAAATGCGAAACACGCAAAATCACGCCCCCACCACATAATTTCTTTCTTTCTTCTCGAATATCTCTGCTCCTAATGGTTGGACGGGCCAACAAGGGGGGTTGATTCTTGATGTGCGTCGCGAGATCTATCTATTGACGTGTAAGTTAAAGCTGAAATCGGAAGTTGATTTTTCGAAAAAAATTGAATCCCTGAAAATTGCGAAAAAAAGTTTTTTTTAATTTCCTTCTTTTTTCACATTAATCGACATTCTTTGCGACGAGGAGTCCAAAAATTTGTCACAATTGCGTCGTTTTCAATTGATAGTGACATTTTTGTAAAAAAAAACGAAAAATGATTAGGTAAACCTATTGATATTTTTACCTGTTATTGGTACCAGCGGTACCATAACCAATATGTTACTGTGAAGTTAATAAATTATGGTAATTCATAACAAAATGTAATTTTTTATTTATTTTATAAAACGCGAATACAAGTAAGATAATAATACTTAAAAGCTCCGCAATATCGCCGAACATCAGATTTATCTTTAACGAAAATGGTGATGAATTGCGTTGTTTCTGTCGGCAATACAATGCTTTATTCGCGTCCCATCTTTTTGATACAATTTTACAGGAATGGAGTGCGCCGAACAATGTAGGAGCTTGTAATCAGTGCGTCTCTTTCTTACGATTAATTGGAACTGTCAGATTTACGTTAGCCGACAAAAGCAGATTTCGTGGCCACATGACTGCCGGTTTAATTTCGATTCATTGTATTACCGTTTACCACACGCACACCTAAAAGTGAATGGTATCAGTTACGAGACTGCGAGCTTAATCGAAAGGTGAAAGAAAATTCAATAGAAAATGCGAAACGCAGTTCTGGTACATCGATGTTGAGTTACATGAACGCAATAATAAGTCTACTCCGTTTATATGAATCAATTTATTTAGGAGAACAATAAGAAAAAGACAAATTAATTAATTAATCAATTTGATTGACTATGGCTGCCACAATTGCAAATTTAAGGTATTCTCTTGTTCGGTAAATTTTTCATATTTCCGTTCCAACTTCGATAAATTACCGATTAACTGGCATCTTTGGAATGAAATTAAGATTTGTTTATTTTTTTATTATCGCGCCTAACGCGATTTTATCTTGCTCTCGCGCGTACCATATTCACATTTCCCTCTTTCACGAGAGCAGAATCCGACAAAGATTACACGGCACGTTCTCATGTTATTGCTTCCGAAACCATTATTTTCTTATTAATTTACTTATTAATTAAACGCGGAAGTACAAAAAACAAGGAAATAATATCGTTTAGTTACTTCGAACAAATCGACAAAGTAAAAGAACTTTAATTACAAAATTACTACTTAATTACGACGTTTACTTAATTACAAGCGTGACATAATTTCGAATATTAACAAAACTAACACTCGATTGCTTATGCATATGCAATTAATTATATCTTCTTTTCTCCCGTTAATTTGATAACCGACCGTGAATCAAAACCGTAACACTTCTACTGATAAAAAGGAGGAAGTGATCAGTACGTTTATGTCGTGTCTGTAAAACGACTCATTACTCCGGCTGATTTATTTACACCTGGCTGATGCCGTTAATGTAATACGTTGTAAATCATTATTTGATTAACGTCGGTCGGGACGCCGGCGATAGATAACCGGACCGGCAACGTATCGGGCGATCTAGCGATCGGCTTTCCCGCAATCTTGCTCCCCTTTCCTTTTAATAACACGTTCCAGGCTCCCGATTATTTCCATATCGCGGTATTCCCTCGCTAATAACGGGCTGCGGATCGCGCGCTCCTGGTTATCGACCGTTTACCGCCGTTTAATAAACCGACTGCTGACGGAAAGCCATCACCGCAGCATTTCACGCTGGGTTGGTCTGGCCGAGGGAGCCAGAGATACATACTCCCTCGACTTCTTCTGCATCGTTTCTGCATCGCCACGCGTTCAATTATTCGCGAGATTACGCCTGATTCGTGGTTACGATTCACTTACAAAATGTAAAACGTAATAAGCCAATGTTAATTGGCGAATTCACACGTAAGATACATCATTTTAAAACGTTAGTTTCTTTAATAAATCACACCTTTGAATATTGCACGTATAAAAAAAGCGCTTCACAGCGAGCGTATATATACGCCCGTAAAGTACGAAAAGCGTTTCACATCGAGCGTATATATACGCTTACTATACAACGAGTCCATTTATCGGCATTGCACACACGTAGGGAAGAAACGATTAATCACGAATTGCGATTTAAAGATACAATAAAATATGTAAGCGCAAGAACGAACATTAATTTTCTTGCGATAAGCGATTGATTGTGTTGCTGGGAAACTTATAATTTGAAACAACGCGTCTCATTAACGTATATAAAATGTAAGAAGTCATTTATTCAATATCTCCCAACGCTCTTCCTTTCGTCGACGCTCGTTTAATGAATTTTATCACACGCAACGTCGATTAGTATCTCGATTCAATTTAAATGTCATCGCGTAATTTATAATTGATTCAAGCGATCGAGTGGCACGTTTCCCGACGCGTGTCCATAGCCGCGTTGACGCCTTGCGTTACGGATTTCGGTCCGACTAACTAACCCCACCCCCACCCCCCACTCCTTCAAATTCATTCGCACGCTTTTACAAACCCAATGGACACTCGGTCCTCGAATCTGGTTCCATTAACGTCACATCGATCGCTCGCGATCTCGATTTGTTAAAATGAAAGAGCCGAGAACGGCAGCCTGAAATTAGTGAACCGAATCGAGGCAAATGGCATGTCGTCGCAACCGCCGTTGCTGCTCCACGCGCTTAACTTATCGAACCGCGCACAGCGTTGTACATTGTCTCCGTTATTGATAGCTAACAGTTATTCGTGCGTCTTACAGTGCGTACATACGCGTAATTGAACGAAAATTTCGCAGGTGTGCACATGTGCACGTGTTACATATATGGTTGCGTGTATAGTTGGGTTATCAGCGTGTTGGGTTTACGTTGAAAGTCGCCACGTTGACGGTAGACGGCGAGCATTTCGCGTAGATCAACGAGGTCGTCTCGCGCGTCAAGTCGCAAATGCAGCAACCCCTCTCCGGCCATTTTGACTCCCGTCAATCGTGCTACCTGGAGGATAAAGCAAAGGCGGGCAATGCCCGCCCGGTTAACCAGCCGAACTTTACGAGGACGCGATTAAGAGATTATTGCCAACTCGGGAACAATTAGGCGACGGTTGGCCCAGTTCCGAAATTCGCCTCGTCCGCCTCTCGCTAATTCAATGGAACGAAATTCATCCCTCGTACCAAACGAACCGTCTCGGCAATTAACGTTTAACGTCTCGCTGCCGTATTTCAACGGCTCCGGCCGCTGGAGAGAAAGAACTGACAACGGCGGAAGAGGAAACGGCGATGCCGAAACGCCGACGGCCGATGCAAAACAATTCGATCCGCGGTGATTCATCGATGCTCCTGCATTATGTAACAAAGTGCAATGTCATGCGGTTGCAATTAAGACCAGCGCGAGCGATCTGGGAACGAGGTCCAAGGTTGAGCCGCGCGGCGCATCAATGAACATACCCTGCACTGGCCACCCGATCGCGATGCAATATTCATGCGCTTTCGACGCGTGCAGGAAACGCCATCTCAACTGTATGACGAGATAAGAAACTACCGGCGATTTGACGCGCGCCACCTTCGACGGATAATTACATGTATAATAAAAACTGAAAATGCTACGGCCACTGCTTTGATACACGACGAACGCCACCAATGAGATCTAGCTTGTTCCGTCAAACGACAGTGATAATGAAAAACGGTATTTTTATATATATATATATATATATATGGCCTGTGCCTATTTATACCATTGAGATACAATCGGTATTTCCCTAATAATCAATCATCATCGCTCTCCGGTAATTTATTCGGAAGTCGGTAGTACATACCGATGAAAAGTGGGGGGGGGGTAGATATTTTGGGAAAATTTCAGGAAAATTGGGAAGGAGTTTATAAAAACGGTTTCACTCCCGGTACTTCAGAAAGTGACATGTCACCGTGTCGAAGTGAGTAATTCGCAAACGGAGGGGAAGGGGTTTGAAAATTATGGCGAACGTTGATGCAAGACGCCGCGTGTTACGGCGGAAAATAGACGCTCGTAACCTTTTGCATCCACGCGATGAGGTCACGAGAGTGTTCGTATACCCACCAGCGGCGGTTGCCGAAAATGCTTTGGGTTCAAGATTCCTGTAATTCAGAGATATAGCGATGACATGACGAAACACGGACTGGTTCTTTCATAGTGTGTGTGTTTCTATGTTTTCAGGCCTAGTCCGGGAGGTGTAGGTGACAACGGTGTTCAAGGTGTGCGCGGCAAGGGTTTGCCGCACGTGATCTATTGTCGTCTGTGGCGCTGGCCGGACTTGCAGTCGCATCACGAGCTCAGGGCTATCGAGCACTGCGAGTACGCCTTCACGCAGAAGAGGGACGAGGTCTGCGTCAACCCTTACCATTATCAGCGAATACAGTCTCCAGGTTCGTTTTCCTCACCGACGCACGCACACGTGACTGAGCATCCGCTATTTTTCCTCCATTTTTTAGTTTTTTTTTTTAAATCGGTGCTTTTGCAAATATTGTTTATTCTTCTTTTTTCGTTTCAAATAAATACCGTCATGCAAGGATTCTTCAAATAAACTGTCTAGACATATTGGAAAATCGTGCGATCGAATGTATTATTCAGAAAGTCAGATTGACATAATTGGACGAGTGGAGATTAATAAGATTACCGTCGCGCTCGCGTGAGAGTCGAGATGAAATTTTGCAATGGCGCGAATGCCAGTAATCGCTTGCTGTCTCGCGTTAATTGGGCCTCGATTAACGCCGATTTGTGTCCTCCGTTTCAGCCCTGCCGGCTATATTGGTACCACGGCACAACATCTCCGGGGACGAGTCGGTACTGTACAACACCTCTTTGGAGGAGCTGAGCGTCAGCGTGCCGGAGAACACGAGCTTCCACGCGACCTTGAGTCACCAACATCACAACCAACAGGGAATACCCCAATCTCCTCAGCAGCAACAACCAAATAACCCATACCAAGGAATGCAGGTACCATTATCGCTTCGTCACACGTTCGTTTCTTCTTTCCATTATTTACATTTCTCCTTCACTGATGAATATTCAGACTTGCATTTATTTTCGCTCGTTCCTTGCATCTTAATCGCGGGATGAAGTTCATAGCAAAACACGGGTTGAAAATACTCTGCGCATTGAGGAAAATAATGTGGTAGATACTGATATATTAACCAAATTGATATATATATATATATATATATGTATGTATGTGTGTAGTATATCTATACCTATTGTAGTACAAAAGTATTGCTGTAATACAAAATAAGTAAAATGAGAGCAACACCTTTTGTTATCATGACGAGCAATTACAAATTAATAAATTTTTTAATTAATAAATGATAATTTCGCATTGAATTTTTTCGGTGTAGGAAATTTATTCAGAAATACAAGTCTTATCTTCACTCTATCATTAAATATAGCTATTCCTACGACATTATTTTTCTTATTGTGTCTCTATCATTTGTTTACAAAGCATTAATAAAATAATGGATTTTCCATTTCTGATTCATTAAAAAGTGTATTTTTTAATTGCAGTTTGCATCCCTCGATTGACACGTTGACTTTTTTTTTGTTGAATTTTGAGTTACATAATGTTGAAAATGCATCAGTGAAGATAATGTGATGTGAATGAAAAAGCAATGACGTTATGTTTAGCGTGGAATGAAAAATATAAACTTGTTTGACCCGAGATGCAATAAATGGGGTGTGCATAGTTTATCGGAAAAATGCACACGTTATCACCGACCTAAATGTTGTCTTAACATTCATAGTAAACTACATTGAGTGAAGACTCCTTTCAATGTAACGTTTAAAACAGATTTTCGTAGGCGGCAAATGCAAATTAAGCCTGTACAATTTGCTTGTAATCGTATATCGTTCAGTCCGTGATTTTGCAAATTAACTGTACAAGAAGAGTAAAATTAATTTGATTGGCAAATCAAAGAATTTTTCTTCTCGATAAATTCTGCTCTCTTTTCCTGGAAAACAGTTACAACAGACATAAAATATGTTTCCTTTTCTAGCTTGTTCACAGTACTGATGAATATTTCAAGAACGATTGACAAGTAATTAGAATGATAAACATGGTAATTAAATTATTACTGGAACGAGCATTGAGCGTCTGTCCTTTTCTATTAAATAGAAAAGACACGTTAATTACAAATGGAAATGAGAGTGTATTGATTTGGCAAAAATGTATTTATAAACGGTGACGAGATCTCATATATTTATGTTCTATTTTTTCGTTTGATCTAATTTTGATCTGAACATGCATTTGTTGTTTCATCATTACCAGTTTGACACGTTGACATTTATTTGAATAAGATCTATTCGCATGATACCCAGAGCATGCAAGCAACGAGTCCGGCAAGTGTTGGCAGCCTTGGCAGTGTTCAAGGCTCGCCTCATCCTGCCCCAGGATCCATGGATCCACCGGCCGATACGCCGCCTCCGGGATACATAAGCGAAGATGGTGACAACATGGATCACAATGATAACATGTCTCTATCGCGCCTTTCCCCTAGTCCTGTCGATGCTCAGCCAGTTATGTACTGCGAGCCAGCATTTTGGTAAGATTCATTTTCTCGTGCTTAATAATATGATCTAATTATAGTTCTGTGTACTTTAAAATCGTTTATAGATTAATAGGTTTATAGTTTATAGATTAAAAATGAGATGATAATTAATTTTTACGACTTTTGATCACAGGTGTTCCATAAGCTACTACGAATTAAATACAAGAGTGGGAGAGACATTTCACGCGTCGCAGCCCAGCATAACGGTGGATGGTTTCACGGATCCCAGTAATTCCGAAAGATTTTGTCTAGGTCTCTTATCGAATGTAAACCGCAATACAGTCGTGGAACAGACCAGGCGGCACATTGGCAAAGGAGTCAGATTATACTACATCGGGGGCGAAGTTTTCGCAGAGTGTCTTTCGGATTCGAGTATTTTCGTTCAAAGTCCTAATTGCAATCAGCGTTATGGCTGGCATCCAGCTACTGTTTGCAAAATACCACCCGGTAATTTTCTACTTTACATTACACCACGTAAATTGTACATTGTTTGAAGCGAAACGTTGAATATTAATGTTTTGTTCGTAGGCTGCAATCTAAAGATCTTCAACAACCAAGAATTCGCGGCTTTATTGTCGCAGTCAGTGTCTCAGGGTTTCGAGGCGGTTTATCAGCTAACTCGAATGTGTACGATAAGAATGAGCTTTGTAAAAGGCTGGGGAGCGGAGTATCGGCGACAAACAGTGACTTCGACGCCTTGTTGGATCGAGTTGCACCTGAACGGGCCATTGCAGTGGCTCGACAGAGTACTCACTCAGATGGGCTCACCGCGCTTACCTTGTTCCTCCATGTCCTAGATTGTTTTAACCAATAAGAAGTTCTTGAGAGCAAATAAAGTACCGAGAGAGAAAAGACGGGAAAGAAGCGCGGACGAAACGATCTCGAAAATCTTGATCGATTTTTGCACTTTCACCGGGACGTTGTTTCGCCCTACATCAAAGGGCGGGGGTAAAAGGTGACAAGGGACTATTTCGCGTCGCAAACGAGGGAAATGAAGAGTAACATTTTACCACGCCACATGTTCATTTTTATATTTTGAGAAGTAGTGACTATAGAAGTGAAGGAGTTTGAGGCAATGCTTTAATCGTTGAGTTATCGGTAGTTCTCGACGGAACGAACCGAGGCAGATTTTTTATTTATACACGAGACAAACGTGTCCGTTGTGGACGCAAACATAACAGCCGAGCTTAGAGTGGCATTGAAACGCTACCAACGATTTGTATCTTTATTTTCGATTACATCGCTATTCACATGCATTTATCGTGTGTACTGCAATTCATATAATATATTTGAACCAGGGTGATTTGACACGTTAGAGAGTAGTAGATCGAACATTATTTATGAATAGTACATGCGTTTACGGTAGAATAAAATTTTTGACAAGTTTAAAGGTTATTATCGAAAAGGGTATATCGATTACCTCGAATTTTGAGTTTAGCATTTTTTTCGTTATAAATGTGCTGAAATCGTTAGAGAACATTTTGCCTTGAAAAAAATGTTAAACGTATTGAGTTTTCTGAAGATTATTTTCTTGTCGACACTTTGAAAACAAATTTCATCGAGATAGCGTTACACTTTTCCGTGTATTGATATTGTGAAAATATACTGCTTACATGTTTCTAAAGTTTCCAAATTTTTATGTGAGGCAAAATTCGTCATTTTGCAGCTGATACAGATGTAGTATTCCCAGCTGTTCTTTTGCTTTATACAAAAATGTTTACAAATTACATATGTAAATTAATGAATTGGAATCTTAGAAATATGCGAAAGATGTTTTCTTGGGATTACGGTAAAAAATAGAAGGGGTACGACATCCTTTTAATATGTTGCAACGCATATTTTTACAAACAAAAGAAAAAAGAATGCATGTACATATCCATGCAAAACAGTGAAAAAAAGAAAATAATTCGAATTCGAATTCAAATTCTTTTTTTACGCTGTTGAAATAAGCGCATATTACGAATTGATCTCTAGTATGTCTCTGAATGTTTTGACCGAATTTACGACTTCGGCGCATACGATGTTTTACGAGTTCACTGTGCATAGTATTATTTAACCGATGAAGCTTCGAATTTTAGGCAGTGTGATAAGAGTCAAAGAATTTTTGAGAAAAACGTGGAATGAAACAGTCATGAAAAGAGAGTAGCACACACAAAAGTCTCCTGCATTTTGTAGGAAGACGAAAATACTTCTACGTATTCTGGTGTCTTATCTAAATTAATCAATAATTTAATTAAGAAATAAGAAAATATGTCTTGCAAGCAACTTCAGAAGAAGTTACAAGTATCTTATTTACGAGTTAAGAACATTCAGCACGTGATAAGCATATTGATGTTTTTACAAAAATGTTGAATCCAGTTTGAATCTTCTACCACTTGAAATTATACAACAGTAATAAAACACATAAACCTTTTTAGAATTGCTCAGTTATGTTTCTGAAATATTAATATGTTAATAGTTGTAAAACTTTGCAGTTTTCCGTTCTCTCTTTTATTTGTATATAATTATGAAATTCTGCAGGTTTTGAATTGGTTTCTATTTATATAAATTTTTTAATGCACGTTTTGTATATTTTATTTACATATAAATGGATTTCTATACTTAAAAATTGAATTTATATGTTGTGATAATATTGTTTAACAATAACAACAGTTTTTTCAAGTATAACAATATATAAACGAGAATTTAAATTTGATTGTTGTAAAACAAGTCCACGCAAACTGTTATGAAAATGCTGTTAAATTAGTTATTAAATGAATCAATGATAATTGCAATTTTCGAATCTGAAATGCAAACAAAGTTGCTTTTATAATTTGTTACAATTTTTATACATGAAAAATTTGTAAGCAGCTAATTCTCAAAAGCAGGAGAAGAATTAGAACGTAATTATGTAGCACATCTTTTTATAGCAGCTTGCTAGAAGACACAATGTATACATAAATATACACATATTTAATAAAAACACGAAGAGAACATTCAAGTTTTCAAAAAAAAATCTATGTCATTCGCTCTTAACAAATTATTCATTAATTCATTTCGGTATGTTTTTTTTTCTATTCTCACTTTCATTCTCACTGGCATAGGTGCTGTTTATATCATACTTCTTCAATGTCACTTCGTGAACATTGCTCTTTTTCTTGATTTTTTTACTGCTTCACAACGTTCACTTTAATACGTAAACCAATAATATTTATTTGTTCAAAAAGTAATTATTTTTTTTATGAAAGTGCGGAACTTTAATAAAATCAGGAAATCGAGCATTTAAAACTGTTAAATATCAAAGCGGTATTTCGAAAATAAAGAGATCTATGTCGGCGCTTTGTTTACGGCTGTTCGCACAAAATTTAAAGAAAGGAAAAAGACATAACGAAAGGGAGAACTACTAAATGGTAGGCAGGTTATAATAATCGACGTAGGTTTTTTAATCGTATTAATTTTATGAGTGTCTTATTGTTAAAAGTGCAAAATAGTATTGACTCATGTCTCTCGTGCCCAGAAAGAAATTTTATCGCTAGTCAAGCATAATACCGAAAATGAATTATCTCGCGAAATCAATTTTTGAAGTGTGTTTTACGAAGCATAAGTTTTGTACATGTTTTTTACGAAAGTTGTTTTATTGTTAATCCAGTTTGGACACGAGAGATTCAATTGTACAGTGATCGGATCCCAGTGTATCTCTTTTCTTTTTGTTTTCAATTTGGCAACTTTTAGGTATTTCGAGAGTTAAGAAAAGAAATACAAATCGTGTCTTTTGTGAATATCAAAGTGATTCTGTGAAAATTAAAAGGGAAGGAAAAAATATCATCTCGCAGGTTTTGCATTTCGCGAAATGCTCGAATAGTACAGTTTATAATTTGTGGAGGAAGCTGTGAAGCCTGCGTTTGATTATTCGGAATCGAGCTAAAGCATTGGAAATATGGTTTTTATACGTTACGGACACCTCAACGCACATTGTCACTGAAGTATAGAAACTACGTTTTCATTTTATATTTTTTAAAGAGAAAATTGAAATTAAAAAGATATAAACTATTTTTCGCGTGGATTTACGAGGGAGAGAATTATCAATGAGATTGCGCTGAGAGCGTCTTGGCGTTAGCTTCGGAAAGGTTGGAGATGTGTCTTTAAAAGAAACTTAGAACCTTTCCGCAAAGAAATTGGACCCTTATTTACAAAAGGACTAATTATAGATCATGTTAGAGAATTCTATTTTATTACAGAAATTTTATATTGCATTATTTGGCGTCGTTCGAAATTCTATTGCGAAAATTTCAAGTTTCTTGAGATTCTTAGAGTTGGTCGTGATCCTTTGTAATTATTGGACTGTCAAAGCTGCGGAGGCGTGAGAAAAGGAAACTAAGAAATTATGTATGTAAACAGAATATTATCATTAACCTAAATTAAGTTGTGCTGGATAGCTTTAGAAGAATCACTCAATGTAACGATTTGTTGTACATACATAAGTAAAACAAACAGGTTTTATCTTGTAGATTTCATTTCTTGAAGTGAAATGTTTTGCATTTTTTACGACAAAAATTAATCTTAAGAAGGAAATAAACATTTGGATGTTTTGGATCCGACACCAAACATTTCAAAATCCATCATGTTATTAGATTTTCTCGAGAAAATCTATCATAAATTTATTGGGCAGCTCGGTTTGCAATTTTTGCAAATAAAATGATGACCGATTTAAAAATACAAGTTTTTCGTTATTCTATTACACTAATTTGTACTTTGTTTTTACAATTCGTACTTTTTAAATGTCAGGTCTAGAGTATTTTAATAGTTATATATATTTAAATAAATATGTGACTACTTTTCTTCTATTCTTTCTTGTTTTCTTTTAATAAATCGAGCAACCCAAAAAGTGAAGTTCACCGAAATTTATCAATTCTTACGGCAGATAAATTATAATAAGAGATGAGAGTTCGGAAGCGAACGTGTGAAAGAGGTATGGAAAGTTGAAATAAAAATCATGAGTGCGAGATTGTATCACAGTTATAAATAAATGTATGTCAAGCGAGAACCAATGTCCTTTTTTATAGTAACTTTCGAATTATTTATTACATACTTATTCTATTAATGTGTGAACATTTTCTCCCTATTCTATTAATAGAATATCTATTTTTTCGTCCACAGTTTATTAGCATTAGAATACAGAAACGGGGTAATAACAGAAAATATAGTATTGTTTTAACGACTATATATTTTTTTGAACTTTTACCTAAAACTATAGGAAAAGATACATGTATTTCTAGAATTTCAACCAATATAACTAAGTATTATTTATTCATTTTC
>JABFPT010002676.1:0-12064 GCA_022817245.1 Nixonia krombeini
GAAATAAATGCAATACCATCTTATTCCTGGCATTGAGACCAATCTAACGAGCTAAAGCACTTTCACCGGAACCAAAAATACGGCTTTTAATTATGATTATGGCACCATCAGTTTGAGTTTCATCACCACCAATTTTCTGTTTTTTGCTCAATATCTCCGTCCCTAATGGCGGGAGGGGTCAATATAGGTAGTGATTCTTGATGCCCGTCGCGAGATCTATCGATTGGTGTATAATTCAAAGCTGAATTCCCAAGTTGATTTTTCGACATTTTTTCGAAAATTTTCAAGGGGTACCCCTTCAATTTTTCTCGAAAAATCAACTTCGGCTTTCGGTATTGAATCATATACCATTGGATAGATCTTGCGACGGACATCAAGAATCACTACCTATATTGACCCGTCCGACCATTAGGAGCAGAGATATTCAGGAAAAACTACAAAAATTGGTGGTGTGGACGCGTTATCCATAGAATTTCAAAGCTCTTGCCCTATAACTTCTCCCTATCTTCGAATTTTCAAATAAATCAAAGTACATCTTATTTCGCGCACTGAGATCTATCCAATGAGCTATTAACCATCGAAGCAGACCAAAAATACGGACTGTAATTACAGTTAATGTACAATTAGGTCGTGTTTTAGCCCCAGCATTTTCCAGTTTTTCTTCAATATCTCGTCACCTAATGGCGGGAACGGTTACCATAGGGGGTGATTCTTGATGTCCGTCGCGAGATCTATCCAATGGTACATAATTCAAAGCTGAAATCCCAAGTTCATTTTTCGGCACTTTTTGAAGGGGGAAGACTCGGCTATGTATGTTTATAGCGTTACAATATTTTTATGAGTTTTTTTTTGCCGTGGACAGGCCATATTAAAATTTAGAACAGCAACTTGTATCGTAAACAACATTTATAAAATATTTCATATTCAAAATCGGAGCACTTTTCGTTTACAGAACGTTCGCGAACAATTTATGAAACTGAATCTACGATTCCTAGAAATTGTAAAAAATTAAAGTGCATTTCGAATGACAAAGAAAATAGTGAAAAATATTTCACGATTTCGAAATGTTCCAAATGTACACAGAAATTTGCATTTGTATTTTCCCTGCAAAAGTGTAATATATTAGAGGGATGTGTTCGAATATTGTTCCCACGTGATATGCCGCAGGAAACTCGTCACAAGGAAGTTAAGAAGGACGAGACGACAGCGCGGTAGCGAAGGGTAGGGATAACCCTATAACTCGCCGAAGAGATTATAATCAGGCAGCTGGGATTAAAGCCGTTGTGGTGGCGTCTCTCCGTCTACGGACTGCATAGGCAGAGCTTTCGGGCATTATCGTTCAGCGAATTACTTGTTCTCGCATCCCTGAGTACGGCGAGCTTTGGCTAACAGTGTCAATCCATCAGCCTTTGAGCTCGTAGCTGCTGCAAAACACGCTTTTATTTAGCTCCTACGCTACCTAAGGTATATTTCGTCGGACGTGGGAAAAAGGAAGACGGCGAGGAAAGTGACAAAGCCACGCATCCAAAGTGCATCGGCCACGCTGGAGGAAATTTTCGCTATTCGCCGAGCGTGCGTACACCGGTGGCGTGCGCGCGCGGGCATAACAACGCTGCAAGCTGTGAAACAAAGCTTATTAAATTCTATTCAGCATGCGCTTCAATTTAATTCCCGCATCGTCGAATTTCTGGCAGTGCCACCGGTCCGTGCGCTTCCCGTCTTCTTTTCACGCATGGACAGCCGCCATGGCCGGTGAACTTTTTAATCATCCTTGCCAAAATTTCACTTTTATTTTCGTCATCATTTCATTGACATTTCAATTACCACTCCCCCCGCGGACAAATGTGATGCAAACCTCCCGTAAATGAGACATTTTAATATCCGAGTAATTTCTGATCATTTCTTAATTTGTTTGAACAATCCGAACTGTTACTCCGCATAGTCATTTCAATTTATTAATATGATCGGCGCGGTTCAGATTCGAAGAATGGTAATTGGCTCATTTTCATAAATTTACGTTTAAAAAGTTTCCGGCGGGGAAAAATTCCAATAAAAAATGTCATCGCAGCTGTGCAGCGATTCCAAGACTCCGAAACTTCGGAGCCAATCGGAGGGAACTTTTTTCAAAATACGCTGTCTCGCGTATTTGGGATTGCAAGAAGGAAAGATTATTGGGATGGGAAGTGCGTGGAAAAAAAGGATCTATGCACGGAGGATGGATGTATATGTACGTAATTTAATAACAATAAGTCAAATTGAAGGACAATCGTTCCAGTTTAATCAGTCCCGTTGAATTTGATCAAATCAATTAAAATTCGATTAAATGTAATGAACTCGAATTAAATTCTATCATATTTAATCAAATCAAGTTGCGTTAGCATGTTCCTGGGAACTTTGTTTCAATGCGCGCTTTGCGCAGTCTGATTTATTTTTTCTGCTTCACATTCCATCGAATCAATTTCCTTTTGTGCAGAATATTTTATATAATCGTTTCATAAAACCACTTTTCCCAGCAATAATTCTATTACGTATTTATACAAATTGAATCCCATTATATTAATATTTTTGTTTATTTTCCTCGGTTAAATTTCGAAATAAACGCCGCTTTTCAAACTGCAGCTTGAAATTTAACTCGTTTATAGCAGATTATATGCTTTGTATACGAAAATAATTATGAAAAAGAATCTTCTTTACATGACAGTAGAAATATATTAACAAAGGGCAAATATATATTTATACATTTTTTTCTATTTTAAACGTGGTTAATGGATTATAACTGAACTTTATCAGTGAAAGCCTCTTTTAAAAACGTTTGATGAAACATGATAAAGTGTAAATAAAATTCCAGAGAAAATCTTAATCTCGTTAGAGGAGAAAGAATTTTAGTAAAATTATTGGATCGCCATGATGAAAAATAAAGTGGAAGGAAATATAATTCGCGTAATGTTGAAACTTAGGAAACTGCGTGCGCCGTATAATGTTTCAGAATTTCCGTTTTCACATATGCAGTTTGTAGGCAAAGGTGGGAACTACGTGCTTAGCTCGTCTTCGCGCGTTCAACCGCACGTGAAGTACATACGACGAAAAATATTCGCATGAACTTATGCTAACGAGTTGAGAAAAGATTCATGAGGAAATGTATGGAAACACAAGCGTGTTCTAAAACACTAATCAACATTTGAATGTTTAAAAGTAATTATCTAAGGAGAATGTCGATAGATTGTTTCTCACTTTTTTAGAAGTTTATGAGAGTTTGACTTATTTCTAAAAATGTAAGCGCAAATAACTTCTCATTTTTTCTTCCCTTCCTTTATTTCATTTTACTTTTTGTTTTGCTTTTTGAAATTCGAATTCGAGATGACCAGTAAAGATTTAACTTTGTTTTCAAACTTTTTTTACACGAACAATATCGCTGTGTAATTCCAAAAAGGTGGCGAGTTGCAATGTACAAACTTTCAGAGTGTCAAGTTCGTGGTAATCTGCAAAAAAAAAAGAATTATTTCATTCGTCGATTAATTATTTCCCGGCGTAATGCGTCGGAGAAAGGGGAAAAGAATGGAGAAATTAACGAGTGCTAATTGAACGAGCGCGTGAATTTCGTTGCTCTCGAGTCCACTTTGAACGCAGTGGCTTGTATGTCGCGCCGAGTGTCGCATTTGCCTGCAACGTGTTGGTTTTTCAATGACGCAACTTACACGCACTAATTACTTACCGCACACTCGAACGGAAGTGAAGTGTGCGTAGCCGCGATAAGAACGCGCGTTACTCGAACACGCGTCATCTAAGTAACGTTTCATCGATTCGCATTTCGCGTTTAATTAACGAGTTCCGAGAAGGGGAATCGCTGTCCGTTCAAGCATCAAATATGCCTGCCGCGATAGCGAACTGTCAGTTGCATTATCTGACCACTTTGCCGCCGCAGCAAAAGTTTTTCCATAATGTACATTAGATATTTTATTCACCCCGGTTTTTTTGCATTTTCCTATTTTCATCGAATAAACAAACAAAACAGTATAAACGTATACGTGCAAACATGCAAACACGTATTGACACCGCTTCAACGATACTTGTAATAATAATAATTCAAATAATAACAATAATTTTCCAAATAATAATCCTAATAATGATAATAATAATCCGAATGATAATGATGATGATAACGATAATAAAATTCAGAACGATAGTAATAATAATAATCAGCACGAAAATAATAATCATAATAAAAATAAAGAACAGAAATTACTTGACATGATAGAAGGAGTGGAGTGTAACGAAGTCGGCGAGAGTATGAATGCGTCAGAGATAGTGAACATTTTTTTCTTGTCTTTTGAAAGGAACGGGGGAAGAGTTTTCCTTGCTGCCCTTTATAACAATTGGAACGGCACGTTAATTGGACGAGGTCGAGTTTCGAGGAAAAATTTTCTATGCTCCTCGAGTACGTCGAATGAACGAACGGGTGAGCGGCGAATATACGTAGCGGAGCGCGAGTCTGAACGTTGCGTGCACGTACGTACGCACGCTCGTACGCACCAACGGCGGCGGCGACGGTGGCGACGACGGAGGTGGTTGCCATAGGCAGTGCGTACATTTTGCGCCGCCGTTGGGTTGCTTTTAAAGCGCGACCCTCCATGTTGGAAGAGTGGAAGCTCTCTCGATGTATCGATTTGCTTTTCAAATTTCAAATCCCGTTGACGCGCGACCGGCAGTAGTGATCAGCGCCTCCTCGCTCGGAAAACCACCAAACGCGTACAAACAAACGACTCGGCGTAATAACGATCCCTAATTACCCCTTTGTATCGCGCTCGGCTGCGATTCCCGCCCGGAAAATTTCCTTTATCGTTCTACACGCGTTTCCTCACAGTTCTAATCGACGATTTGTCATCGCCAAGGGCCGCGCGTTCACGCTATCCTGCGTCGCTATCGCTGCGTTACTCTCCCTGTCAAACAAACGCCGCCCGCAACGATTACGATTGATATCAAGGATTAACGAGCTCGCTAATTTATCGTCCAATCATTCCGCCCTGGTGAAAGTAACGCTCCTCTCGCCAACAGGGGGTCCTACCTGTTTTTTCCCGAAGGCATAACTTCCGAGTTCAGTTCCGCTGGAAATCAACCCGACGTCTTTCCGATTATGCCGATCGATAAATATCCCTCACTTTGCGACACTCGGCATAGAAACGGAGATTCCACGAAGTGTAGTCTGATGGTAATTTTTCGACTTTTCGGCATTCCCGAAGACGAAATAAACCGCGATAATGATTTTCCGCGGTCCGACCCGAACATCGCCAGAGGCGAGTATGCATGCTCGATGCGAGCGTATGCCGCGTCTCGGGCGAGGCAGAGCCTCGCTGTAAATTAATCGGCTCGTGATAAATCGGGGATCGGGGAGTTGATGCGAAGGTGGGTTCGCGCACGTCGCTCGACGGGAGATGCAAAAAGGGACTGCCGGGGAAGATGGATGCGTCTCTCTTCTTTCGCCCTCGCCTCCTCGCCTTCCCGACACCCTCCTTCGACGTCAAGCTTTTGACGCATCGCGAAACGTTGACTCTCCCGCCCGCGCGCCCGCCTTCGAATGTGAACGAATGCTCGACGTGCAAAAAGCAACCGCTTTTTCGCAGCTGCTATGTACCAGAGTTTCATCCGGTCGTGGAGTAACGAGGAATCGTATTCTACCCGATGTTACGGTATAGCGCAATGTTTATTTCCGACTGAATTGTTTACCGGGTGATAAAAATAGCAATTTCAGTAAGAGAGGAAGAGAAAGAGGGAGAGAGAGTGCGGGAGTGAGAGAAGAAGAAGAGGGAAAGAGGGGTCCTTCCGATTACTAGAAAAGAGCGCGTGCTTCTGCAATGAGACAGCGGCTAGACTTACGTAACGGCGGGCGCATTATTCTTCCGCCAAGACGTATGCGTGGCAGCTGCATTCGCGACGCGGTCACGTTAAACGTTCATTTATATCGAGGTAGCCTCGTCGAATCGTCTGCTTACCAGAATCTACGATGTTATCTGCAAGTCCTAGATTCGCTCTCGCCGCTAAATTAGAGCGTCAGAAACGTTCGCATCCGCTTTATCAACGTGGCAAATCCAGCATAGCCTTCGATCATCGTCGGCCGTGCCTGCCTCCGCTACATTTTTCGATGGAAATCGTAAATATTTCACCCCGACGCCCTTTGAAGTTAATTCGAGCTTTCATTCCGGCGTCGCAGTTTGAAAATTACAATTCAAAATACAATGGTGCAAGTAGGACGAGCGCTTGAATGCGCGCAGAATTTCATTCGTCGATTAAACCGTTCAACGTGAATTAGTCGGATCCTTTGTTTCCGGGCAAATTATAAAGCCGCCTGACCGACGATAAATGTCAACGAAATGGTAGGTTGCAACTCACAGCCTTCTCCGCCTTCCGCCACATCGAACGCGCGCGCGCGCGCGCGTACTCTTCCCGCGCCACCGCGCACCCGCACCGCTGCCGTTTCGAATGCGACGCGGACTGAAAAATTATTTCATTACGCCCGTGGAATGCGCATTTTTAATGGATTCATCGTCCCGCGCCGAAATATTCGTTTCAATATCGCTCGCTACTCGCGTTTCCTCAATTACGGACGGACCGACGATTCGCTCTCGCCCATTCCGAAAACGATTATACTTTGCGATCGAACACGCCGGAAGTACGTTATGTATGCGGGCAATTTCCATTGTTTACCAACGGCCCGGCATACGCTTCCTTTCGGCTCGCTCCTTCGTCGCGAACTCGCTAATTCGCGCGCGATACAATCCTTACACAACGAAATTAATATTATTATGAAAGTATGGCTGCGCTAGTATCGCGATATTTAATTTTGTTTATGGAATGAGTAGGTTGAGTCACTCCAGTGCTCCCAACGCTGAAGTTTTCGTACGACAACTTTGCAAATTTGTTAAATTGCCAATTTACCTTCCAAACTAGTGAACGGCGCTCTTCGCCGTTCTCGCTTCTATGCCATCACCATTTCGCCACATCGCTTTCTTCTGCATCTCCTTCCTTTTTCTCATCCTCCTTCCCCTACACCTCTCCCCGTCTTCCATTTTTCCTCCCACATTTTTTACGTCTGTGCACTTTTCTCGTTTCAGTTCAGCCGCTTCGCTTATCATTACGGTGGTAAGAAAGTTACGTCGTTTTTTTTTTTGAAGACATGTCATGTTCTGATATTTAAGTCCATACGTGAGTAACGTGATTACGTAATGAAATATTGATCACTGTTTTCTACGACTTTCCTCCATCTATCAACAAGGTCATTTATGCTGGATGTATGAAAGATCTCGTCCTTTGAAGCCAGGAAAACTACCACTGCCTCCTGAAAATCTTGCAAATTTCGACATTTTTTTCCCTTAAGAGAATTTTGCATCGAGAACAAGAAGCGGTAGTTGGATGGTGCCAGGTCAGGTGAGTGTGGTGGATGTGGTAAAACTGCATAACCAAGAGCCTGAAACTTGTCTTTCGCTCTTAAAGCCACGTGAGGCCACGCATTGTCATGTTGGAAGAGAACACCTCTTCGGTTATACAGTGCTGGAGGAAGTTCATGTATTTTTGTATCCAGCCGGGTTAGTTGATCTCACAATATAGATCTGCTGTGACAGTTTGTTTTGGTTCTAACAGTTCCCAGTAGATAGAACCTGGACAATCCGACCTAATGCAAAGCTTCCGTCGCAATAGGACCAAGTTGGAATTCATAATTCATATACAGTGCCCACAATGAAGTTTTCCTTGATCTGTATTTCTCAAAATGTATTCGTTTGAAAAACACCTATAATGTCAAAAATGAGAACGTGGAAATACTAGCTTCCGATTAATACCAAAATTGTCAAAATCGCAATAAGATCAACGAAATATCGAACATTTCAATTGAACGAACAGAAAAACTACATAACATTCTTACCAACCTAATATTACCAAATTTTTAGAGTTTTTTCTCCATTCGTCCCAAATTAACGCCCCCCTTCGTCGCAATGGAAACATTTTGGCACGCATGGTAATCGCATTTGTTTATGCATCGATTTGTAGAGTCGGCCGTAATGCGCGCACGAGGCTGCGTGTGTGTGCGCTCATTGAATATTATAGCGGTGCAAAATGTCGATAAACTGATACTACAGGACGGGATTTCGATGGATTTGGATATAAATGTGAGCGTCTCTTAACCGCCGCCATGGATTCACTTTCTTGTCCCGTCGCGCGCAGTGTAGCAATTGCAGACGCTAGCAGGCCGAGCGCGTGTAATTAAATGCAATCAGGGAACAGAGTGCTCCGAATTGCCAACATTTAGCTTGCCTTCTGCCTCTTCCCCTTCGCCTCTGCGCCGCTTCTTCGGACTGTCTGTAGTCAGCGTTAAAACGTACACGCGGATATGTATCTATGTATTTACAGCTGGCACGTATACACACGTATACACGTACACATAGCAGCATAAGCAAACGCGTGCGTGGACGCGCACGTACACATACACCACTCTTCGAAATCAGTGCATTATATTCATGTACGTATATAGAGCCGGCGCTCCTGACCATTCGACATTCCGTCTTGAAACGGCACAGCGCACTTGCACGGCTTCCATTTTTGTTACAACGCTTTCATTCGATTTTCTTGATGCAATTAATGGAAATTAGCTCCTTTTATTTTGCTCATTGAATCTTCTTCAATGCCTACTTTCCCGCCGGCAATTCTCAACTTTTTCCCCGGATGAAATCATGCGAATTCGCGACTCTAGCGAGGTGCCGCGCAGAAACAATCGAGGCGTCGGACGGAATATTGACCCGGCCCTTACGGACGGCGTGACCGTTATCGGCCATGACTGTGGAAGAACCACTGACAATGCATTCTTCCTCCTTCTCCTTCTCCTACTCTCCTTCGTTCCATTCCTTATTATCCAACATTGAACAACGTGGATTACTGTGAAACGTTGATGGAACATTACTGCCATCATTTAAATGCTATGCGTATATGATTTCTTTTTCCCACGAGTTTCTCCAGGAACATTTCTTTTTCCGTTTAACGTCGGCGAACAGGCAGTTGAAGATGCGCCTTTTTGAAAATTCTACGCGCATAAGTTTTTATATGCCGCATGGAACTGTAAAAGCGGGAAGAGACTCGTAAAAGTGGTAAGAATTGATGATTTAATGGATGGATCAGGGGAAGAGGTAAACAGTACGGCGGCAAGGTTTGTTGACGTTGTTCCTGCAAACACGGTTACTCGCATTACGAAGGGTGTAATGATGACATTTTTCCCGGGGAAAAAAATTGTAAGCCCTTTTGCATCTTGCCTCAAGTCCTTCGGTGTTTTATTCGCTGCGTCGCGCGCTTCTACTTTTTTGTGATAAAATACGAAAAAGCTATTCGGCTTTCAGACTTGTAATATTCCGTGAAGTAGGGAAGATTGTAAAAACTTTCCGAAACTTTGCCCGGTGTCTTTATCGAAGTCTCTAGTTTTTCCGTAGTTCCGTTCTTCTTTTTCGCAGCACACAATGAAGAGGAAAGTAGTTTCGCGAATTCAAGGGAGGTCGGGATAAGCAGCCGTCGCGTGCGGAAAAATCTCTTCGCTGTGTAGCGAGGAACTGACCAGGAGTGCAGACGGCTCCAATTAATCGTTTACCCGGCAGCGGAGGATTGTAAATAAAGATCGACGAATGAAATATTCAGCGGGCAAATTGCCGTTGCGCCTGACATGGTCGAGGCTGGGCCGTGGGATAGTCGGTTTTGTGGGTAATAAAGGAAGCAGGAGTCCATGATAATTTCATCATTCATAAAAGAAAGTTTGTTATTCGGCGACCAGGAGGAGGCCTTGAAAGGCTCGCGTCGCGATAACGGGAAAATGGGTCCATTTAACAACCGTGAAAATTAACGTCTTTGCGTTAGAATCACCTGCTCGCCCGCAAGTTGCTAAGCCGTGCGGAGAATAAGTGGATACCTACGTATACTCATTGACGCGGGCTGACCGAAACGGGCCTGCAAAGTGTAGTACGCAAGCAGGCGAGCGAATGGGCGAGCAAGTGCTGCTTACAACTACGTGGCTCGCGCGGCCTGCCTCCCTAATGGCCAAGTTGCGCCATTGTGCAAAGTTTCGTAGTAGCGGCCGCAGCAGCAGCGGGCTCGGGGGCACGCTCGACAACGACGTTGCTGCTGGCCCAAGGGAAGACGATGGAGAACGAGAATCACGGGGGAGAAGGGGAGGAGGCGACGGCGGCTCTGGCGCTCGGCTCATATATAGATAAAGCGGAGCGGAGTTGAAAGGCCGACGGGGGGAGAAACGGTGTAGCAGCGCGGCCGGAACCGGAAGCTCGTACAGGCGCCACAGGAAGTGACCTCGTAATTCTCCCTTCCCCTTTCATCTATCCACCCATCAAGCCTGAATTATAGGCCACCCCTTAAACCTTTTGTCCGCGCTTTTCCCCACGAGAATTCGAGTCTCTGCTCCGGGATTTTCGACCGCTTCCTCCACCGCCATCGCCGACGCCGAACCTCGTCGCGCCTCGTTCGCACACGAAAGGAAAACAGTTCGCCGAGAACCCTTCGTTCTCGGAATTGTTTACGTCTGCCGATACGTGACAAGCTTCTCGTCCCTCCTCGATCCTTTTCATGCTACGAGTTCCGCTGCGGGAACCAGCTGCTAGACGACGTCACGTGGAAATATTATCGCGCTACCGTCCACCAATTTCCAATTGTTTCACTGTTTTGCGCAGGTTTCCACTCCGCGGTAACAGTTTTACTGCAAAAAGTTTTAGTACACTAACGTTGAGCATTGTCAATGATTGATCTTTGTTATCTTTTTCTGCTATCATCTTTTTTTTAGACCAGCTCTTGAAAAATGATTAACAGTATCGTTGATAGAAAAGTAAGTGCAAAAGTTGCGAAAAGTATCGAACAGTTCTTTCACCCTATGCATGCATAGAAGTTATGCATTCTATGAAGTTATGCATTGTTTTGCATCGACTGCAGCGAGCCGTAAAAAATAAAAACATATTACTTGTTCGTTTCCATTGATTCGCGCGTTTTCTCTTACTTTCCGAAGCACAAAGTCCACAAAAGGTATCTAGAAATAATTGACGGTACGCATTTCCTCGCGCGTCTTTGTTCAAATGTTGTGTAACTCTTGTTCGACCTAACATGGCCATTTCTACTGCAAGCATTTGCGTCAGACCGCAATCGATGCGTTAATGCTGCGTTTCCGATGGTTGCCAGGCATTATTTATTAAAATCGATGGCCGGCCGGTTTTTTAAATCAATTTCTGCCGGACATTTAAAAATATATACGATGGTGCGTGGTCGTTGCAACGCGCGTATTAAAAGGTCTGTTTATCAGAAACGTTCTTCGCTCGGATTTTTTTTCACGACAGCTGGAGCTACTAATTTCACAAGCCCGTAAATGGAAGGGATTCGAGCTGTACCTCGAATAATTTATACGCGTACAAGAGCGATAAATGACTGTTCGTTACGGTAAATGGAATTAAATAACGGGTTTCAAGCATATTTTATATCCGTATTACCGCGATCGTTCCGTTTTAATTATGAAATGAAGCTTCTGTTTGTTGCAAACTGACGTTGCAAAATAAATAACATATCGCATTACACGAACGATTCAGTTGATATTTACCGAAGGTACATCGCTCGGTCGAATTTGGTGGGGAATTAAAAAATGTTATTGAAGAACCATACCCCATAAAAGAACAACACGTCATAGCAAATCGCGTACACCTGTCACGAACCAAACAGGGCGATGGCGTGAGTTAATTTCAGGCGCCGATTTTTCTAATGTCCGAAAACGAAGGTCTCTGCAATGACTGAGCCAAAGGTACTTCTCGCGAACTGTTTTTCAATAACTTTGAAGAGGTCAGCGCGTCCTTCGCGGACTTTAAACGCTTCCACAAGGTGCTGCAAAGTGAATTAGATATTCGACGAGTAGAAAAGCCTCTTCGGGCATTCGGCCAAGGAATGCAGACGTTCCCGATGCGCGAGACCTATCGCAACAATGTTAGGTCTTAAACTACCATCAAGGAAAATAAGCCGTAATGCGGCAATGGAAATAAAGCCAAATGAACCG
>JABFPT010002677.1:3948-17450 GCA_022817245.1 Nixonia krombeini
AATTATTTTAAGTGCGTATTATAATTTTGCGCAATAATTAATAGTCATAATTAACAAAAATTTTATTAAAATAACATCAAAGCTTTGGCGCAGAGTTTGTTTTGCGAGTCTAAATGTCACAAATTATGCGATAAGGTGACACTAATCGGCGAATGTCTACTTCCATTAATGCAGATTCCTTCTTTATCGAATAAAATTATAAAAGTCGTTAGTCAAGAACTGCCTAGAAATACCGTTGCCTTGGCGCTAGCTAACAATCGTTGTCCTATATTGAGAGTGGTTGAGGTAGAGTCTCACTTTATCGATTATGGATTATAAAACAGTTGCATATTTTGTTTAAACAAATTTAACAAACCACATTCAAAATACTTGCATTTTATTCCACAACATTAAAAATCAATAGAACTTTCTCCCTTTCAAAAAATTTATTTTAATCGATTTTTTTTTATTCAAAAGGTTTGAAACAATTGATTAATTTAATTTTAATTAAACGTTTACAAATATAAACCAAAGAAAATATTTTTTTTGTAATTAATGTGGTTGTCATATTTTTTAGCACAACGGCATTGTTATTTGCTCTTTTACAAGATGATATTTTTCGTTCACATTAGTTTGTTAAGAATTTCTCATTTGTTTAAAAAGGCAATAAGAAATTGTTCTGTATTTGTTACATGAGATCGGTAAGTAATTTTTTTTTCTAATTCATATTCGGCCGGATTTTCGGAACAATGTAATCACATATCACCATTTATATCTTCCAAGTTCATATTGAAAGCAGATGAGATTAAAAAATTCATTAATTTTCCATGAGAGTAAAATTAGAAAAGCTGATAAATTATTTATTACCGATAAACAAAATAATCGATACTTCCAGGGACTGCCGACTAGACGCAACTTTTTACGACGCGGTTATTAACGACGGAACTCCGGTTCAAATCTAATACAGACATTAATTAAAGTGTCAATTAAGGAACAATGAAAAAAAAACGGATGGAGAGACACGTCGCCGGGGAATCGGTGATGAAATCTGTGTTACCGTGTTACAGATATTAAGGAAATGGAGCTCATCAATTGATTAGTTATAATCCGTGCGAATATAAAGTGCATCAACGAGGCCGCGGCGAGATCTGCACAAGCGGCAATTAGCCTCGTCCCGGCTCTGAGATCCTCATTCGTAGATCCCAGGCTGTCCGATTTCGACAGCAGGCACTGCCAGACGTTGCCCCGACTCGAATTACTCAACCGCAGCCGGTTATCTTGACGCAAGTCTCCTCTTCGAACGAAACAATGCAAACTCGTCTACGATGTTTGTCGCCTTTTTTGCGATCGACGTTCCACACCTTCGATAGAAAAGCTGTGAGAACTGTCCAAAACTGGGATGTTTGCCTCTCGAGAAATCTACCAAAAAAATCTGTAATTAACACAAAACTGGTATGACTAATAAAGAATTTAACTTCGCCCTTTGTTAATTATTTCATTTCCCTTCATCCGAAAGTGTAATATTGAACATTTAAAAATAAACGTCGCAGCATTTTTTTTTATTAACGATTTAAAATCTTTAGTGAATACATTCGTCGTATAATTCAAAATCGATTAGAAATTTTGTAAAGGAGAGAAAAGTGTAATGGCAACAGTAATAATGTAAAAAATGATACTTTATCTTATTACGTGATTTTAATAGCTGGTACATTTTACCGAGCTACATTTCATTAAATATTATCACTCCTTAAAATGTATTTAGCTTTTACACTCCTGGAAAAATCTAGCGATAACAATAAATTTCAAATTGCATCTGGTGCGTTTAATTGAACTTAAATGCATTTTGATGCCAGATTTAAGTACGTAACAAAATACTTGTCGGAAGATTACATAATGAATTTTGAAAATTTGATAAGGATTTTTGGGTATAATTGCCGATAAACGATGGACGACAATGATGCAATTACGACTTGTAACGTATACTGTATTATATTAATCAATAATTTACTATCAGGAAATAAATATTATTATCGTTTGTTAATTATCAAACCAACTGAAATTCTTTTTGTACAAAATTAATGGAATTTGAATCATACTTCGATAACAGTACAATTTCACTTCGGATGAAAAAACGGATTGTAAAAAAAAAATAAACAATCTTTGTACGATTCAATTAAATGGTATCATTTGCAAAAAAAAAAAATCCGGCATTCACATTCCGGTACGAATTTGAAATATTTTTTAACAAATACATCGACCACACATTAAATTTCATGCATTTTTTATTTTTCCGCCATTACAATCCCATGACACCGTACTTTTTCAATTTCAACTTCCAAACCGTGTACAATCGACGAATAAATTATTTATTACGCTTACACCGTCGTTTCGCAACACGCGATTGTCACTGCCAAATATTTTAATCATGTTTTTCCACACTTTTTTGCTCGATTCTAATGTACCGTGTAGACACGCACCTCGCACGTGACCTTCCAGCGATGTGCAGGTCAGATAAAACTTTCTATAAGAAACAAGCCAAACGTTCCTATGCAAAAAATAACTATTTCGCATTACAATTACAAACATAAAACACTTTCTGACCTTTTCGTCTACAAACATGTCGATAAATTATTGGTATTAAGTCAAAAAAAAAAAAAAAGAAGTGTCTATTTCGTACATTTCTATTTAATGCACATTCTTAATCCCGATTAATGAAATAATCACTGCTTACCAGGGATTGTTATTACTATTCATTACTAATTACTTCCTCAGGGTAATTTAACCGTAATAAAATTAGCATAAGTCTATGCCAATGTCGGATATATGCCGATACTGGACGTTTAAAATAATAATGATTAATGATTCAACCGGCGACGTAAAAATGGCTAAACTTGAAACGTCCTCGCTTTTCATTCGTCGCGATAAAGTCCGTCGAATACAAAAGGAAAGTATACACATTTGTCGGTTAATCGTTTAATCGCGCTGCCGAAGCCACTTCCGTGATTAATCTCCAGTCGGAAAATCTCTCGCAGTCACGAAGCGACTTCGCGGAAACGGCATCATTCCATCTGGCGAATGATTGAACGAGCAGACTCGCGAGAAAGGCTTCGGGGCCTCGACCGGAATCCCGCTCGACACTCTCGATGCGATGATAGGACGCGTCTATTTCCCTGGAATGCTCTCAACATTTCTTATTCGAACGTGTCTCTGATCGGCGTTTGTCATACCCGGGTCGTTAAACCGTCCTTTTCCTTTTCACTGTGCATACGCGCCGAGTAACGGCACATCGCTGCATCATTTTCACATCGATGTTCAAAATTTCGTGCTTACGTTTTTTTTTACACTTAAGTTACCCTTTGTACCATTTTTCGTAACCTTTTTCAATTCTCCAGTTTCCCCCAACGACGCCATTTTCGTACTTAACTTTACCGATGTTGTGTCAAACCAAACTGACCTCGGCTAAATAAATTGCAAAACTGACCTAACCTAACGCTTTGGTAACACCGTTATCTTTCCAATTCTTACTATTACGTTCGTTAACGGGGCATTTTTTAACCGATTTATGCAGATTAAATTTGTAACTAAATTTTCACAACACTGAACCACGCGAACTTGTACGTTGCGTCGATGGCAAACTTATTGCATTGTCGAATCGAAAGGACGTTTGCTTTTAATTTGTGGACGTAACGAACGAAACAAAAAGTTATTCAAAGTCTCGCTTCTCGAGCAACCGGCGAAATGTTCGATTAAAAATAAAAAAGGTTTATAAAGGATATTCCCATTTCTGTTTCCAAATATGAGGCTGACCTTCGAATGACCTTCGAGTGACCTTCTGAGGGAGTGTTCAAGGTCAAAAGAAATTGACGTACATCGTTTCTCCTCCACCCCCCCTCCTCGGAATTGCCTTTTCAAAAGGAAAATTGCTACTTTGATCGAGCGTTTCATTTTTCAAATGTTCGTCTGTGACAAGTTAAACGCCGTAGCCTGTATATGCAAATTATTGTACTTTCAATATGCGCGGCAACGCTCAATGCAATATTTTCGATAGTAAGAATTTACCTGAAACGCGTGCAACGTAATAATTATTGTAGTTGTCCATCGTCCCAGTTGCGTAAGATTCTACAGTACTTACAAACCGCAATAGCGACGAATAAATTAATTACGCTTTCTCGCTAAGCTCGATCAACGTAAAGGAATCAGAACTCGCCTCTCGATTACAAAATGAAGGATAAAGAAAACAAACGATTTTGTTTGTTTCGATACCAGAAAATCATTTGTCTGAAAAGAAGATAAAGGGAATATAAGATATGTAATAAACGTGTCATTTTCCGGTATTATATTGTATTCTATATTAATATATAATATATATATATATAATACATGTTTTACACGTATGATACATTAATTTGGAGAATTAATTAAAATCGGAAGACCAAGGAAAGGCTGACAGTAGGAAAAGAGTCTAATTAAGCAGTATAGTTAATTAAAATGCAGGGGGTTTGCATAAAATCTCGTAAAGTACTAATTACAATTAATTACCCGAGCCAATAACATTAGCAGAAATTTGCACCGGTCAATCAACACAATTCTGAACATTTCTCGGATTTTTCCCGATTTCGTTAACACGCGGCCACTGACAAATGCTAATCAAGAAATCGTGTACGAATGTAGAGCCGAGCCTACTAATTATTCGTGCGGTTCAATTTTCAATTTCCAACCGCCTTGCATTGCTTTATACGCTCGCTAATTACCCATTTAAAATTCGTTTTACGGAGAATGACTTTGATTAACCTACTCCGAATGCCCCGACAGCTGAGAATATTTTCATCTTTACGTAATGTCATAAGATAAACAGGCTCGTCTGTGTGACGGTGTATCGGTGAAGTGGCAGGCCCGTACACTTCAGAAATATTCTCAAAGAGGCGGATGAAAAAGCGGCGTGTCGAGTCGGGATTTAATTACCAGGAATAATCGTTAAAAAATCCGTAAGAAAGAAAGTCCCGACGCCATTATTAATTACTAACGGCGTGATTAATTAAACCGGATGCAATCCGGACTTTATCTGCTTTTTTCCCCGTTTACAGTGAACACCCTCGTAGCGCGTCCGTCGTTCTTCAATCTTCCCGCAATTTCACCGAAAGTCAATCACGGAGATTGACTCCGGGAGGGAAGTCGGAGGAGTCGCCGCTAATGCAATAAATTACAGTGGCGAACGCTTTAGAAGAGAACGGGACGTCGGTGACGTCGATGCGGTGTCGCAATCGGTCGCGGATCGGACCCACTGGCCACCGGTCGTCAACCGTGAACGCCAGGCCACACCCCGCTAATCCTGCGCCTTTCCCGGAGACAAGTCGCCGCTCGTGAAATTATTCAAATGACCCGCGAGAAATTCGACCACGATCGTACAGGGCAGCCGATCACTTTCGGACAAATGACGGTTCCTACGATGAGTACCTAACCTAACCTAGATACCCTCGATCCTAACCCGCATAACCCGTTCGCGACTCCGACCGGTGCTCTGGTTCGGCACAACCGTTAAATCATTCTACGAGAGAAGCCGTCACGGAAATCCATCGTCAGGCCTGCATCGCGAATGAGACCAAGGCTGACAACGAATTCCGAAACTGTTTTTTACGACGCCGCGGCTACGAATTTGTTCACGAGGTGTTCCGAATGCCGACCTTCCCAGACAATTCCGCATTTATAGTACCGATTTACGTGGCGAGCGTGAATCCCTGGAATATAATTACGTGCTCTTTTTCTTCTGTCTATACACTACATGTATATGTACATATATATATGTATAGTTGTATATAACTGTATGTCAAACTTCTCCGTTTCAATTCTACAGTCATAACTCGTAACTTTGCCCCGCCGTTGCTTCGTCCCGAACTAAATTTCCGATTCCAGCGCCAAGGTCACATCGTTTCGTGTTTTGGCATCTTCGTCCTTGACGCTCCGGAGGCGACACTTAAGGGCTTCAACCCGAGACGCATTGTCTTATCAACTCGACAAGATTCTGCATACCGGCTCTCTTATAAAATGAAATAATAGGCATAAAAGTCACCACGGTTGGAACATCTTCAAATAAATCGTATCCTGTTCGGGTGTGTTCGAAAATGCCGATAAGACATATACATCCTTCGAAATGACACGGTGACGTGTAAACAAAACGCGAGGTCGACAACCAGAAGCTCCTCGAAGGAAAAGTCCCACTGCGCGCGCGACACCTCGAGGGCACTGGTTCCCGGATTCATCCCCACCCGAGCGCCCCAGCGTGGTCCCAAACAATCCGGGCCCGATTCGGCGCCGAGGGAAACAGGTGGACTTTCCAGGGAGCGTTTCAAAGCCGGTCACTTCCACCGTTTTGTCGCCGACGTTGTTGACCTTTAAAGCGGCAACGCAGGTATGAAAATTCCAGCGTCTGGACCCATCGGGCGCCATCTTCGTGGGACCATCGGAGCCATCGATCATCCACTTTTTTCCCGTGCATTGCTCACCTCCACGCGTAACGGTATCTCAAATCGTTATGTACATCGGCAGTAGACGCGGGTTAGATACATATTCGCTGTTTCGTTTCGGTGCCGCGCCAACCGCTAACTTTCGCTTGCGGTAAAGCGTAATTGACGGACGGCAATTCGTGCGGCCGTTTCGCGGTGGAAAAAATCCTCGCCGACGACACGTTCGGGTCAATTGCACTCGTCGGGAAAAAAAGGGGTGGGGGGTCGGTTGCTGGATGCGGTGGAAAATGATTAAATACCTGGCCTGGCGATGGGGAAGTTGAATGCGCGGTGAGAAAGTGGTTTTTTTGCCGCGCCATCGCTTTCATCGACAATCGCCGCGTTTGACGTTTCAATTTTCGAAGTTCGTAAAGAGATACAGAGAGGATTTATTTATAAACGTCGGCGATGAAATATGTGGCGCTGGGCCGATTTTGTTGCCGTGAAAGATCTGTCGGGTCAGCGCGAACGTTCCTCCTCGTGACATTATTTAACGCTTTTCTGCACGGAACCGATGTTACGCAACGTCGAAAATGCCCGCTGCTTGGCCCATATTGAGAAAAGACGTCGTGCTTTAAATATATCACGTGACCGTGGCAACAGCGTTTGTAGCGTCCGGTGGTCCGAAGTAAAAGAAAAAACTCTTGCCACGGCCAAATTGATTTTGGCCTTATTTACCTAAATTTACACGGCCACTCTTTTTTAAGTACGTTGTACGCAACCGCGTAAATATTATAAGTAGCTTTTGCAGAAAATGGAGAAATTGGCACAGAAACGTCCATATTTCTTAGTTCCTCGGTAGTTGAACTATAAGTAAAATATATGTTCAAGAAAATAGCGAAAATAACGTAACGTAACGAAATAAATAGCGAGCGAGCTAATACAATTTGGCAAAATTTATAATAAAACTATTCGGATCGCGTTACGCAACGCGGTGCTTCCCTTTCGCGGTCACTCACCGACATAATGAAATGTGTAATATCGCGAGGGACCCGGTCATCCATCTCGCCTCGTCTCGCCGGTGCGTCGAGGTAATCTCGAGGCGTGTAACGACATTTTCATCTATCCGGGATACGCTATTACACGCGATCGATCAATCGACGTAAGTAATATACGCGTGTGAGTGTACGCGTCTTTCAACGGAGGTTTATGCCAGCCGATGAAAATACTATTGCGCCACATTATCGCGATATCGTATTAAAAAGCAATAACCGCCTGGCTCGCCAGATCAGGCTCGCTTCATCGGGCTCGTTCGATCCGCGCGTTTCTCTCAATTAAGGAAATACCGGCTCTCGAACGTGTACACGGAAATTATCTCACAAGCGTGAACGAATTGGACGAATTTGGACGTCCGGGAAACTTTTGCCGTCCGCGTGGAATTTGACGGAAAATGGTGAAATTTGAACTGACAGCGACATGATAAGTTAACTGTTTATGACGAGTATACTCGTAAATATTGGCTCGGTAAGAAAGTAATGTCGGTTTAAGGTGTGAGATAAAACGGGAAAACCCGAAATTACTTTCCTGCCGGTGCGATAACAGTGACAATGTACAGATTAAATTGGCGTAATGTGCAGTGGATGTAATATTAATATACCTATGGATATAGTTGATATAATATACTGTATTACACGTGATATTAATAGATACTCATTTTTCACACAATTCGAAACAGTTAAATGGTTGAAGGAAAAGATGGAGGCCAAAAAAAAAACGACTTAACGAAAGAGACGAGAGCGGCCACTCGGCCAGTTTTTCGGCAACGACACTGAACGGTGGCGTAATTCGAGCACGCGACAGACTCGGGAGGAGCGAATTTTTCCCAGATTTTCCCATGGCGCGCAACAACCCTGAACTCGTCCGTCTCAGCTCGGCTCACGTAACCGCGGCTGAGAGCAGCGGCGTGCGCAGCGCGATGGTAATTAAGCGGTTTCCTTATAATTAGCAGATAACACAAGAGGTATGCCTGTCACGTACGTAATTGATGCCATGTAGGTACACGCGTGTGTTCGCCTGTGTATGCGCCGTGAAACGCGAAGGAGAATCTCGCTGGAATCGATTTAGAAAACACGTGTGCGCACGTGAAGAGAAAGAGAGATGGACGCCGGGGCTTTATGAAACTCTTACCTTTTTTTCCCGCGGAGCGAGACCGCGATAAAAGCCGGGCAATTAAAAAATTGCTTTTCCGTCTCATTCCACGTCCCTTTTTGCGACTGGTGAATTTCGCGTTTACGCAACCCGACCATTTTTTTCCCCTCCGCGGTAAGAAGCCTCGTTAGTGGCGCCACCTTTTCCGCGTTCGAGGACAATCCGGGGAATGTGGACAATTCTTGGGAAAATGTATCGAGGCACCGCGATTAATCGCGTTGACGTCGCCTCGTTAATTCCGTATCGATCCGCCGCTCTTTGTCTCCTCATCTCCCTCCCCCATCCCCCTCCGTCTCCGTCCATTATCATTACTTTTCACCGTCCGACTTCCCATCTGCATCTCCCATTATTTTCCTTTTCAGTAGAACGACGGTGTCCATCCGATTATGCAAATCGGCAATCGCATTCGGATACTGCCGGAGACAGCGCCATTCCGCGGTGCCCGTTGTATCTTGCATTATTAAATCACGTGACTGGAATTTCAAATAACCTCCACTTTGCATCGCCGGGAAAAGTTTCGAGTTATCAGCGGAGGTAACGCGGCCGGTGATAATTAGGCGATTTACCCCGCATTTTCTCATTTAGCCGCAGTTTTACAGGACGCGAATAAAATTATGTTACGGGGACGAAATGTTTAACTCGAATTGCTACCCGTGGCATTTCAATGCTCAAATCCGAGTCGCTTCGTTGTTCCCAGTGTTTTGGTCGTTTTTGCGGTATTTTAACCTTTGAAGGCGACATCTGCGTATGGCTAATTAATTGTAATTGCCATTTTGCCTTTTTTGGTCATTTTGGGACGGCTGATCTAAAAAAATCGTTTCCTGAATTTCTATTTTAATTATTATTTAATTTTTGATTTAATGGACATCGGTTATTCAAATATTATAAAATAACATCTTTCGTTACTTTACGGAAGATGATGCACTGTAAAAAAAATTGTTTGTCAATTACGGCGGTTTGTAGCAAGATATTTATTTTTGCAGAGTTGTAGGTTTTTTTGTAGTGAAATATACATGTGTATCGACATGTGTTACTTAATGGTAGAATTCGACAACGGACGAAACATCCTTTTTTATAGTCAGAAATGTAACTTGAGGATACAAATATATGTATTCAGGTTCGGGAATGTTTGAAATTCCACGAGCGTGCATCTTTAATTACATTTAAAATTCATGCTTTTTTGCACGTTTATGAATTCCACTGATGTACTGACCTTTATCAAAGGATTGTGGGTTTTTAACAGCAATGACATTTTTTCAACTATTTTGAATAGAAATTTCCACCCTATAAATTATAATCTCTGCAAAATTAATTTACCTAGTTGTAAATATTCGATAGTCTACTTTCCGTGACATTGATTCATTAAAAAACATACTCAAAACATGAAACGTTCTCACGTTAATTCTCACTCTTCAGAAGAAACAAAGATATCATCATTTTGCAATAGCATAATATTTCCGATATCAAAATGTCATCTTCGATATGAAATCATAAAGGAATTTTTTACACGTTTCTTCATATAATTTCTAGTTTGTGCACATAAATAAACAGTAAACGACTGTTTAATGTATATAAATTAAAAATTAACAATTGCAAAATAGTTTATTCGCAAAAATGTACTAACTTGTACACGATAATCCGGTATTTGATTCTAAACGTAAATTACATTCTTATAGAAATAACCAGGATGGCATTTCCATTATAAAGCACGACAGAAAAATGCATGTCTGTAAGTTGTGTCAAGTGATTCACTGTAAATATGAAGCACCCATTTTGTGGACAAATTCAATGTTATTTCAGAAATTCCCGCTGTATTTATAATTAAACACGGAACAGTCTGCAAAACACACCAAGAATAACGAAAGACATTGATAATATTTCCCGAAATTCACAAAATCGTTGTAAATTATTTATTCGCGTGTACAATTTTCAAAACTGTTCGCGAATAGAAAAATAGAGTATAAAAACCCCTGAAAATAAGAAGAATGACAAAATTCCCTGAAAATCCTTCACAGAGAAATATTTTCACGAAATGCAGAAAAGTGCGTGCAAATGGAATATCAAGTGCGGGTAAATCCGCGCAGCGCTTAAAGTGGAAAGCGGCAAAGCGATCCGCGGCAGGGTAATGATCTTCGTTAAGTATCGGGCCGAGCGCGTCTATTAGTAGCACGTCTATAGAGAAAATCACGATCTCTGACGTGGCGGATTTCGCGCAATTTCCAACTTTCCATTTTCCTCGCGCGCATGGCGACATGTCGTCGTAAGGCAACGAAGCGGTCGTTCGACACGTTGTTGACGCTGTCCTCAATTAATCCTCAATTAAGAATCCGGTTTGCGAAAGCATTTCGTAAACGTAAACAGAATGTTATCGCGTAACGAAATCAGGCATTCCACGAAACCATCATTGACAATAAGTGTATCGGTTTTTCTTTCTTCTCGATCGCTTTTTCGCACATTTTTTTCATTAACTAAACATTTTTCTACTCTTTTTTTTTTAAGAATTGTTACGCTTATAACAGAATGGTGAAAGTTATATATATATATATATATCAAGCATATTATGTGTTATATACTGCAAATGGTATTATATACTTCGTACATACAACGTTCTATATACTTTACATTGCATATTTCTATTACACATTATTATATCGCGCACTTCCTATTACATTTTACAGATAGTACATTACGTAAAATGCAAATTATCTCTTATCATTATTTCGTAAAAGGCTTGCAAACGATAACGCGATCAAACTACTAAAATGTTTTATCTAATTTTCAACTGTTGCACTCTGAAGTTAGTTCTTAAAAAAAAAAAATGAATGTTACTTTATCGTTTAACAAGGACTATAATCGTATACGTTTACTACCACTTCTCGAAAGTGTAACTTTATCATGTACCAATACACGTGTATGTGTTGTAAATCCGATATCGAGTTACGGGAGAACTTGATCAGTAGTATCAAATCACGTTCTCAATTCTGAGAAATGATGTGCTTACTGACAATTGCCAAGCTTTCACATCCTAATTGAAAACGACGATTTCAAAATTATTACCATATACAACTTTCCGTATACAAAAGTAATCACCAGAAAATACTCTGCATTCTGCTAATTATTAGACGCAAATGGCACATTTTTCTCTCCTTCTGCGTATTTCCACAACTATTTCAATAACGTTAATTGTGACCGTTAGATAAATATACCTAAAATTGCTTAATTAGTTAGACGCGTATCGGCAAAACTGCTGGATATATTTCACAATTTGACGTGGAACGTAACTCTCGTCAATAATTTTTCTACACTTTTGTGAAAACCGAGCAATATGCACCTGTGATCCGAGATCATTTAGAAATCACGTTTTTCCAATGAATTTTTCCACCCTCCGCCAGTCACGCTTTCTAACCTTAAAACTTCATTAGTTCCCGTTAATTAACATGGATAAATAAACAGTGTAATATTATGTGCAGTATTTAATTAAAATGGACAGAAATTGGCACGGCCTACTTTTAATCGCATCGAATGAAATTTCCAATGTAAAATACTCGAATGAATTGACTCAAATGACAGTTAAACGTTCCGCGGATTTTCATAAATTAGAAAATGTATATCATTTGCTAAATATCGGCAAACGAGTGGAATTGCGTTGCGCGGAACACTTTCCGCAATAGTTCAATTCAAGCAGTTAATTATTCCGGACATCTTTCGTGACAATTGTTTCACAAAGACTAAAAAAAAAAGGAACGTTTTCACCGTGTTGGAAAAATATAAACATATCTCTCGTATTACTTTTCCATAAGTTTCCAAACGTGCTAAATTGATATCATGTATATATATGTATACGTACGAATATACGTCTATTCGTATCAGCCAATTGAATCTCGTTTCTCTGCCGTATCAAGCGCAGTGTCGGGAATAGTGCAATTTCCACCGTACGAAAACAATTCTCCCAGTCGTACGTTTGCATTATGATCGTGTGTTCGCAGACACCGATACGCGCAACTGTGTGAAAACGCACGAATCAATGCTTTCTTTTCAAAGTATCCCGACAAACGTGAACGAGCACAGTTTTCTCTCAACGCTCGTTAAATTATATCACAATATATATTAACACAACCATAACAATAATAATTATTATTACCAATATTAATATTACCTTGCGAAGTCCCTCCAGCCAATAACCGGCGTTGGTTGTGACATTTCGGCTAAGAAATACTCGAGGCCAAAGCCGGTCGATTATCGTTGAGAATATTGGAAATTTGAATTCGCGTCCGAAACGCAATCCGAAGGAAATGCCACCGAAACAAATGTTCGCGTCTAATTGGCAGGAGGCCGACGTAATTCATCGCTTGCCCACTTCCTATATGGATATGACGTGGGAAAATATGGGCCATAGAAATTCAATGCAACGTTAAATATAAATCCGAAGTATGATCTAACGAGGGCATTAATTTCGCGATAGTTGAAGGGGATATTTGCTCCGCGAGGAGAAGAACCAGTCGACCCCACCCGAAAGCTATTGCCAATGCTAAAAGCTATTGGTCGTCGGTGTGGAATGAAGTGCTTAATAAGTAGCACGAACAGGTGTTCCCGGAAACTTATAAATAATGTTATTTTCAATGCACGAAGTCATTGCGTAACCGTACTTCTGATAGTATGGCCGTCTGCAGAATCGTGTCCGCCAATAATAATCGCTTGTCCTTACCACAACAGTATTTCATGCACAGCGGAAGGCAAACTCTGCTCATTCCTCGGATAAAGCCGCGAAGTTGCACAATCGGTTAAAAAAAAAAAAGGACGAAGGGGTGGGGAGTGTGAACGGGGCAATAAATGGTCGATTGGTCATGGGAATATGCACGAACTATGAACACGCCG
>JABFPT010002678.1:1558-14630 GCA_022817245.1 Nixonia krombeini
TTTACGCCGTTTAAAAACCTGCAGTTAATTACCTCTGACGTAAATGTACGCTTTAAAGTTCCCTCGTTGTCATAATTATGTCAAATTTAAAAACTGTTTCTATTCCACTGACCTCGCTACATTAGGTACGTACATATAACAATAGATTCTTACACAAACAGAGCGCAAAGTATAAAATATTAAAATTTGCGAGATAATTTTTATCATATATCATAAAATTAGACATAATTTTCGTTGAATCAGATTGCGTCCTGCCGTTAGAATAACAAAACATAGACTCACATGCCGAGTTATCAGGAAGAAAGGAGACGCTTCGTTCGATTTTCCCGATTTCATTGACCAGGTCGTTCGATTCAGATCGTCGTTTTTTGACAGAACATGACAAACTTTGCGCGGTGAAATTGATACGGATGCGAGGCGATAATGAAGCTTGGCGAATCATCCCCTGCGCCCGATTGTCACCCTCGGTCTTTTCGGTTTTTTCCGAGACTTTTTTTTCCCGTTCGTTCCTCTTGCTCGGCGATCGAGTGCGCGGCACATTATTATTTCGATTGTTCCTCCGTCACGGTCTGTGCACAGGGCGCGTGTGGGGCCCGCTCCCGGTGGCGCGTGTCGAAACTCACCGCCGCCTCTGTCAAAACGGACAACGCGCCGCGCTCGCGCCCCGGACAACCCTTTTGTCTTCGCATTGCACCGCGCGACACGCTTTGCCGCGCGTCAATCACTCGACCGGCGGTTTTTGCACGCTCCCGAGCTCGTCTGATGCACCGTTGACGAACCAACGGGCGAGTCATTCGATAATGGCGATTAAACGATTTCTCTTGAATGAGAATTAATCGCAGATGCGCTTCTTCGATATCGCATCGTTTGCATAGGCTTGTCAGAGGAAATTCGTTAAAGGTAAACGGAACGGTAAAAGAAAAGGATAGTTTGAAATAACAATTGTGACGGCCAATGGTCACAAATGGCAGATGTAGGAACAGTGAAAAGAGAAATAGTAAATGAACAAAATAAATGTAAAAAATGATCTAAAAGTGATAAAACTATGCCAAATATTTTTTTTTGTATTTTAAACGTTAAAAAGTACCAAAAGCGCTTAAAATTTGATCTGACACGGGTCTGTTTCCTGTTACCGTTCTTTTCTTCCACTTGAATTGCACCGCAGTAGCGAAAAATTATCTCTTGCCGCGGTATGAGAAAATAATTATTGGAATGTTTATTGCCACTGACCAGACATGTATATTACATGTTTAAGCAGTGGAACGAAGCTTGACAGAATATTATACACGTTGTCTGTAACCAGCACTGTCCGGATTGATAATTAAAGTGTATTTAAACTCCTCTTTGAAAGTGAGAAGTTCCACGTCATTTTTCTCAAATCATCGCCTATTATAAATTATCAAAAAAAAAAGGAAGAAAAGAAGCGTTGTGCAACTGACTTTTTGCCAACTGTGAAAATTCGGAACTGTTCCGCTAAACCAGAGAATACGTAATTCCCTGTACAGTCTGATGCACAAAACCCTTCTCTAAAAAGGTTTCTCAAGCTCGTTCCTATAATTTCAAAGCGTCCGTTAAATTTTACGTCTGGCGATAAAAGCGTAGAACAACATCAACGACATTGATCGACGGTTCTTTGGCAGAGCGACTAACAACAACGCTAATGGCAATAACAATAAAACCAATGGACTCGGGTTAAAAGGCTCTCGCGCGTTTCGTCATGCGAGACGGAAAGTACTGAATAGTCGGCGATGTTTCAGTGAAATATGAATACAGAAGCGAGTGAAATGTCACGACTCTCGGCGATAGAACAGGAGGGAGAGAGGAAGGGGAGGAAGGCAGTGAGAAAGAGGGAGAGAGAGGAAGAGAGAGAGATTCGCGGCGAGTCCTCTGTCCGGTAGCTCGGCTCGTGCCTCTGAGAAAGCTAAAGCAGCCGGTCGCAACGCACGCGTTAACACGCATGTAACATGTAGCCGCTCGTTACGGACAACGCGAGCAAAGCACCGTAGAAACGGGACAGGCGAGCTAGGTGAATGGACACGTAAGAGTGGGTGAGTAGGTTGCTGGGTTGCCAGGTAGTCGCGAAAGCAGCGCCATTGTCGCGCCGTGGCAACGTGAACGCCGCAGCTGTGTCAATTTTGTCAAACATCAATCAACCGGGTTTCACCGGAGCTCGCAAAGCGCCCGAGACTCGCTATGGAAACAGCACAGGCTGTTTGACAATCTTCCCAGTGACGAGAAGAGCGCTACTTTTGTCTTCTTTAACATAGAAGCAAAAAAAAAATGTGGAACTAACAAATTCTATTGGACGGTTTTTGCAATTAACGCCGACCCGGGAAATTTGATCGGAAACTTGACGGGAATTTAAGCGGTATGGTTAAGTTTATGGTAAATTGAAACGATTTTTGGTACCGACGATTTTTGGTCGTTCGACTTGGCCTTGGAAATGACGTTGTAATTACGGAAATTTATTTAAGCTCGGGAAACCCGCGACGGGATTGACAGCCATTTCCACGTGGCGGATTAACGACATTCCACAGGCACATGTGTGCAAACATCCGCGCAGTTCAACACCGCTGGCATTTTCCATAGGGCCCGTTTGCTTCCGCATCGTCCCGTCACGTGGGCGGGGCCTAATTAATCGTCCGCTTTGAGAGCGTGGATTTCGCAAACGGGCGAGAGAAGGACAGCAGTTGGGGCGAGGGTCCGCGCTCGGGGGTCAACCCCTCGAATTACACGTATCACTTGATTACGCTTAGCCAGGCGAGAGCGTATGCGTGCGCGAACAATGACAATCGGGCCGAGTAGATGGGCGCATTGTTGCCGGAAAGTTTACGAGCACGGCGCATATGTTCCCTTCTCTCTGTCCCTCTCGCTCCCTCTCGAGTCAAGTACCACGGCTAGGCGATACGGTACTCGCATTGTCGAACCGAAAGTTACCTGTAAATCAATGTCTCCGGCGCGCTCTCGTTCCCGACTCTTCCCCCACCACCGACGCTCGCCCCCTCCGGAGGCAAGATCCCGCTTTTCCTTCCGCTTATACGCGTTTTAATCAACCGCTTGTCTTTATACACGAATGCGATCCTTGAGAACCGAAGGCGCTTCTGGTCTCATTCCGTCATTTCTTTCCGTGACATTTTTTTTTGTCCTCGAGATTGACACGTTAATCCCCTCCCCTCTCCTGTATGTAAGGCTCGCATTGTTCACCACCGAGACCAAATGTTGCGCTCGCTGTTTTTGCTCATCCGCTGTTTCCTTCCTCCCGCTGGTTCTTTTTGTAATTTTGCCACTCGGCGGTATTGCCCCGCATTTGTTTTCCTTTTATGCACGTTCTCATTCCCTCTGTATCTATTTCGCAAGAGTCGACTCGCCGCGGAAAACTGCATCGATGAAAAAAAAATCGCCACAGCCAATAAATACTCTCCTCGGAGATTCATTTGAAAATATGCAGTTTGTATTCTTAACATTTTCATTATGCATTTCTTATTTACTTTTCTTAACACGCCTTTTGAAATATTCTGTTGCGATTCAGTTACGGGGAGCAAAGCCGGGAAACTCGTGCACTCTCACCCCCGGTTTCACTCTCTGCAGCAACTCGGATTAAGTCGCACGTGGAAATGCCGATTTCAGCGAGCACGCGCAAATTGTCCAAGTCCATGAAAGCTGGTCAAACAGTGGCGCGCGGCGGATTCGATGGCATCCTGCTAAATAGTGGGCGCATTATTCTTTATCTCGGCGCTCTCATCCACCGCCCGTGGCTTCTGAAAGCGCGAGCAACGTTGAAGTCTATGTGTACAAGCATTAGCCGACCAGCTCAATGAACATCAATGAGCATCGACTTTTTTGCTTTTTCATGTTCGCATTGAAAGTCGCTGGAGGGTAAAGAGTTGCCAGCATAGCAATTATGAAGTTGCCTGTACATATAAATGCACACACAAGTAATATAAACCTTTATTATTGAACGTATTTTGTACACAACCCTTTTCGTTAATTAATTAACTAATTAATTTATACATACAATACAGTGTACACAATTTTTATTGTAGATTAACTTCCATTGTTCAATTCTGTTCTACCGTGGACTGTATTGACGGTTATTCGATTTTCATTCAATTTACATTCGATTTGAACAAAATACTGCACACGGTGAAAACAATCCCGCTTCTCGGACAATTCGTTTTCAGTCCTCTATTATTTATCAGGACACTTGTGTAATTCACTACCGCAAAGACGGAATGCTACGGAGCACAAAAAGCGGGCAATTCGGAAAATGGGAAAAATCCCACGTGTGTAGCTCTTTTTTAGAAAAACTGAGGAGGGGGAGGGGGAGCACGCGATGGCGAGGAGGAAAAAACCGACGAATCCCATGGCGAACTTAAAAAATGGGATTTCCGTGTGAAACAGCGCCATGACGTGGAATCGTCGACAGTGAAATTAGTTACTGCACGAACTGCTTATCAGAGCTCGGCACCGCTGTATTTCATATGTTCGCTGAACCGTCGCGTAATTTTGGCCAGCGACAGAAACGTAATTACGCCAATGAGACACGAGACGTCATTAACGTTTCATCATCGAAAAATCGGATTTGCCGTGTCAGTGAATAACCAATTACCGAGATTGCATTACCGATGACTCGGCAAATGCGTTTTGCCTGTATCTTGTCGTCGTAAAACGAAAAGATCGGTGAAAATAGCAATCAGCATTTGTGTAAAAAACCAATCGAGTCGTGTGCGTGGAAACAAATGAGATATTTTCCAAAAGCGTGACCAATTTGTTAATTTTCAGCGGAGCGCGATTTTCTTGAAAGGGAAACGATTTGCATGCGAAACGAGGCAGGCTCGTTATACCCGCGGATTTACCACGAACGATGAAATGGATCTTTTACGACGCTCCGGCTGAAGTTTTATCACGAGTCGTTGCATAACGCGAAAATCTGCGTATCCGCGGCTGGAAAGCGAGGTGGTAAAACAAAGTTGCGGGAGCCGATCGCGAGACGACTTTCCCCGTTGCATATCTTGGTATATCGGCGGCAGGCGAATTACGCAGGCTCGCCTTCCGTGGAATTTACCGGCGAACTGGGGCACCTGTTGTCTCCCGCTGTGCTGTCCAAACGGCCCTTGATCGGCCCCCGAACAGTCACCTATGAATGGCAGGACGCCCACGCGCGCTTTCCTACGCTGCAACGCCAACGGCTCGCGCGACTTCCGTCGAAACATGCACTTTTTGTCGAAACATGCACTTTCCGCCAAAACGCGCACTTTCGGTCGTCTCGCTAATTGATTTTAACGAAACGCGGTAAAAAACCGTGGAAATGACGTAACGTGCTGGAAAATGCGTCATTACACGATGGTTAATTAATACGCTTTTTGTGGGACGTAATTATATTTATGCGAGAGCAACATTGTCTATAGTGGAAAGCGGACCTTTGTTGCGTATGTCTACGGGAATATAAGGCGCTGCTGTTAAAGAGAGATTTTGCCAAACTTGTCCCGCCGTTTCTTTTGCTTTACGGCTAAACTGTTTTGGGGTGTTAATGAGAAAGTTTGCTCGCGCATTTTCCTTTATGGATTCATTGTTATATTTCACAGAGTCACATTGCAGTTAACGATGGTTTTAATACAATTATAATTATTTTTGGGAAGTTAAGGATAAATATATCAATTGTGATTTTGTGAATTAACTTTTTGGGAAATTGCAAAATAATGACAATAACTATAGTTCGGCGTATACTTTTAGGTGATTAAGTAAATTGTACGTGAATCATAATTTGCGTTAGGAAAATATTCTGACGAACGTTTTTTTTTAATGACGTCATTATCGAACTTTTTAGCTACGAAATATATTTTATTATACTGATCCTTTTTTTTATGTGCATATCTCACAGATGGTCCATATTCAAATTTGAATAAATTTACTCTGGTAAATTAATCCAAAAAATAATGGGCACATTTGAATTCTCAGCGCAATTTATAATAAATATGTAATAGATTTTAGGAATACTGATACAGTAGAAATTTTAGCAATTGAATGGACACTTTTTTTCTCATAACAGTTTTACGTGTTAAAAAAAATGGCTGAGGAAAAATGAGATTGAGTTATGGGAGTTACCACAGTGTACATAGACCCCAGAAAATGAATTTCCTTCAAAAGAAGGTGGAAATGCACATCATTTATTTTTCTTGTAAACCATTTTCGGTGACAACTATATTTGTGCATTCAGGGTTGCAGGGGGGATGTTTGTAAGAGGGTGTGAATGTCGAATTGGAAAAAAATATTTTTTTGTAAATGCGGTGCATTGAAATATTTGCAGTGACGTTTCAAGAATATAAAAAAATCGAGTTTTTACCCGTATCCCCTACGAGATACATTTTGTGGATACGAGGGTAGCAAAAAAAAAAATTAATACAATCATTAATAGTGGAAGCATCAGTGTTCAGTTTTAGCAAATTAACGGTTAGTTCAACGAATATTTATAAAAGACAGTTAACTCGACACTACATTCATCTATTTAACAAAAGTCAATAACTAAGGAAAACTATTAAATTTCTTTTTTTAAAGCAGTCACGTGGACGTTTATTTAAATAAAAGTTTACATCGAGGATTAAAATACGTCTCTCGTTTCGTAGATTATTCATAAAGAGGTAAAGCAAACTTTTGAAAATTCAATATTCCTGTTCTTTTAAGGACAGCTCCTTAACAAACTTTAATGAGTACAAAACTGTAATGAAACTCAGAAATTACACGAACTGGATAAATGCATGAAAAGAACGCCGGTAAAAGTTCTCATTTATATACAAATTATTACCATAGACTATCATTGAAATTTGTGTAAGTGCCGTCGGTTTTTACGCGCTTTTTTTCTGTTATATCCGAGTTTTGCAAGCGAGGATCGCGACTTTTGCACTAACCCTTTTTTGTCCAGTACGCTTGATAGTAATTGGAATACATCGGCAACATTTGTTACGAGACGCGTATTCTAAAATGGACTATTTACGACGGTGCCCGTTGCATTACGGAACCGGTAAAGAGAATCTGCGAGTATCCGCAAAGTCTCGCCTCGCTTTGCAAAACGTGTCGCAGGACTTATTAGATTACATTAAATGCATCACTGCCCTTAAAAGAAGAAGAAGAAGGAGGAGTAATCGGATTAAAAAAGGGGCGATCTGGTCGGCGAGGTTGGCGAATTGCGCGTGGAAACCCGGCGCTGTGCGAAGGAGGAGGGAAAGTAAATTAGTAGATCATACCGAGATAAGTGGTATAATGGATGTTCTCTTTGCACCGAGGTATACGCAAGTATATCCGCGCTCGCGACCTTCGTGAAAGAATGCAGAAAAGTGCGAGCGAGAGGGAAAAAAGTGAATGAGATGGCGTTGGCAAAATTATTTATCTTTTGGTATGATGACTCGATCTTATTATTCCGTAGATTTTATAGCACCGGGATAATGAAACGAGGGACGACGAAAAATCTTTTTTAATTAGAAAGAAAGACCGAACGAAACCTCCAACTTGGTTCTTATCGGATTAACCGAAGATTAGATTTTCACTGTCGTAAAAAGCAAACATGTAAAAAACGTTCACTCTTGCTCTTTCTCTCTAATCTTGATGGTACATACATTTTTGATAACGATGTTATTCCATACTGTGATTATTGTTATCATTATTAATCTGCTCTAATTTTATCTCGAATACATTGTACGTTATGTATTATAACAATGCGATGACTATGATGAACTTTTATTACCAATTATGTTTCATATATAATTAACATGTTTAATATATTATATATTGCGCTATATACATTGCACATAATTCATATATACATATGTATGATGTATGTGTAATGTATGTACTACTGACTTTATTTACATGCTTTGTTACGGTCGGAAGTATACCGAACGTTATAAGCATTTGAAGAAATAAACATATTTGCATATGCGAAACACCCATACTATGTCGTACACACAAAACGTTCTATTGATGGCCGCTGTTCGCGACCGACAATGTTCGTGTACATATGAATGAGTTTTTTACCATAAATGACATACTCGAGGGGAAGTCATTAATACGGTACGCGCAGTATACGAGAGGATCACAGATACCTATTATTGCGGTTACACTAAGCACGTGTAGCGCACTGTTAAATCCTCGTACTCGAGATACAGCGATTCTTGTGTGTAAGATGGGATTTTCGTCGCTTGTGAGAAAGACATGTATATACTGTCGCAATAAAAATATGCCTTGCTTCAAATACACACAAATCGTAGCGGAACATCGATTTACGAATTTGTGAAAGTGGCGATCATCTAAAAACGGAATTACGTAATTATTTACAGATCCTCGTGATTCGTTATCCAATGGAAATCTCAAAGTCGGTCGTAAAAGCGGGCGTCGGTGATCAATTGTGCATGTACGAAAAGGCGCGCAGTTTATACACGGATGAGAATCGTTTAACGAGGGTAGGTAGTATAAACAGTGTGAAAAAAGCAGCCAGTGACACGGGAATAGCAGCGTGGGGTAAGCAGTATCGCGCCGGGGACAATACTCACCGACTTGGGACCCCTTGCCGGCCGCTCCGCCCCTCCCTGCTCGACCTCCCCACCCCGCCGTCGGTCTCGTCTTCTTCGTGATTTCTCGGGGCCCAGCGGCAGCGCCATGACGAAGCGCGCGGATCGTCCCGCCAGTGGCATTCGTTGGCCGATAGTCCGCGCGTGAGGATCGTGCTCGTCCGCCAAAGGTCGTATCTCCGACGAAACTCTGTCGTTCGTTACGTAAATAAAAATAGTGGCGAGCCAACGTTTTTTTTTTTGTAGATAATGTGTTTTTGTCGTGCGGTGGGTAATCGAAATCGGTGATCAGTCGAAAGAAGACGAAGAAAAAGGATAAGATAAGAAGGTTGTTGGGAAGTAACAGTGATAAATCATTGGTGAATTGTCGCGGATTTTTCGTGGGAATTGATGCAATTCGAGGAAATAGCGCAGCAGTGTTTTCGTGGTCGTGGAAAAAGACGAGCGCAGTGGCAACGGGCGTAGTGAACTCGAGGCTGGCGGTGATCGTCGATAAGCGTTATCAGCACCCGAGGCAGCCGTTGCGGTCCGAGAAAGAGCGTGGAACAAAGTCGCGCACTTTGCGGACGATCGAGAAGGAGGCCGAACGAGGTTGGCGAGGACACGGGCGTCTTCGAGAGGGCGCATGCATGGTGGCCGGTACACATGTCAGCCGCCAATTGAGCTGGATGCCTGTCCTTGTGGGTGGCGTCGCAAAAAAACGCGGCTGTCGTGAGCGCAAGATGCGCATGCGGCTCTGCACGAATTCCAAAGAATCCTACTCATTTTTGTCGAAGAAACGGTAATCCATCTTTCATCGTTATTTATCGTCTCTCTCTTTCTACATTACATTTTCCTTCGCCCGTTCATTTATTTCTTCCCGTAGCGGGCAGAAGCTCGATATTTTACTTCTATTTTCAGTTACTGTTTCGAATGCGTTTCTATAAATTTTCTACATGTTCGTCTAAATATAACGTTCTTCTTTACAATGTTTTTTCCCACTATCGACGATATTGGAATTTGACGTCGATTGATTTTCGTCGACGGACGGCTGGAAAGACGGACGATGTTTTATAGCTCGTTTCGTAAGTAAAAATGGTAAGCTGCGCCACGACGGGACACTTTCCCGTGAATCAACTTTTCACGCGCGACTCTTTAATGGAAATTGATGATTTTTCCATCCATCGATTACCGGCGACGGAATGCACGTGTCTAATCGCTTCTGCGGTGACAGTGCATGTACGGATGTTTAAAGGAAAATTTGTACATGTCACATGCGGCAATAGCGAAATGACAAATTTATTTTCTATAGTACCAAAAATAACGTTTTACAAGGTTGCGTACATTTTTCACTGAGTAATTAACGATACAAACAATTCTTAACTACATACGCAATTAGCAATTATTTAATTAAAATTTCGTGTAGATGAAAAACTGGCAAATAATTGTCAGTATCTGTAAAAAATCGGTACACGAATAAATAACAATTCAAATAAACAACAATACGCTCGTAATTAACAAACTCAAATAACGCGACGATTATAAATCGATTTCCGAGCCAGTTTTACGAGCTGTGTAAACACGCGTAAGACTGTTGAAAAGCCCGTTGGTTCCCCGCTAATCCGCAAACACCGACTTTCTTCCGGCGACTGATTTATTATCGGGCAGGTATGTGAATCTCGGTGCGTGCGTTGGAAAACGCCGCGTCACGTCCTTTCGTTCCGCGAGGCACGGTCGCATTTCGATGACGAAGCGTATCGCGGCGTTCATTGACGGAAAGTCGGTCCAGCGGTGAATCTCAATAAATAATCCCTCTTCGAGCGTAGACGCTTTCTTCGGGAAACGCCGCCATTAAAAGGTCATTCGTTTCGCGTCCTTTCTTCCCATTCGGAAACGGCGTCGCGCGTAAGCACGAGAGACGATTTTGTGTAACGTCTTGTATTTACAACAGCGATTAGAGACCGACGGAAGTTTTAAAATATCACGGCGATGACGCGACGTCTTGACAGATGTCGTCTCGGCTCTGTCCGCACATGCGGGCGAGAGTCTCCCGTTTATCGGCTTTTACACGAACCCCCTTCTCGTTTTTTAGGTCGCGCCAATACGGCTATTTGCTTCATCGCGCGCTTATCGCGTAACTCTCCGTTATCGGTAGTGAGCGTGATTTTCGAGTCATTTCGAAAAGCTCTTAATTAATAACAGTGCGCGGACTTCTCGCGAACTCCCCACGACGTAAATCAACGCGCGAGTCGCCGACCGGTTCGCGTATCGGGTGGTGTTGTATTTCAGGCGGGCTTTCGAGAGATCAGCGTTTCAAGGGACAGCAGCGTCATTTCGAGAGACTGCTGGAACAAGTGGCTGTATGTTTCGCTGGTATCGCAAAGCGAGGCGTACATGTGCGGCAGCTGGTTCCGTCTCCGCGAGATCCCCCTCCCCCCGTCTCGCCGGCCCCCTTCTCTCTCTCGATGAATCGTGCCACTGTATCCAGGATTTTCGAGCGTTCCGGTAAAAACCGTCGATTAACCGGAAAGTCAACAATGCCGTTATTATCGCGCATCGACGCGATGAAATAATTACGCCTTCCCCCTCCCCGTCCCGGTTTGGCCGAGAGATAGGGAACAAAGGCGATGATTAGTCGCTGGCAATTACATCATTATTAGCGACATCGTGATCGATGCCCGCCGCGTTCGTACTCGATTTTATTGAAAATCACGGCGGGATGGAAAATAACGCGGGGCATTCGTGAATGGGTTATTTGAACGGCGGGTAATGCGGCGCTCGCGTTAACCTGCTATTTTTAGTTTATTTACTTTTTTTGGGTGCGCGTAGTCCCGAACGCCGGTGGGGCGCCGGGTGCCCCCGAGAGGCGCAGGGGCGCGGGAAAAACTAGAAAATCGTCGTTTCCCTTCCTCCGAGAAAAGATTATGGGCCCGGGCCATCTGCCGAATCTGACCGACTCTTCTCGCCTCTTCTCGCTTCTCTCTTTTTCCTTCGTGTTTTTCAACTCGCCTGTTATATTATACCCCCGGCGCGCCACTAACGCGTTCCCCGGTTCCTTCTCGCACGATACGCCGCTGTTTGGTTATCATAAATTTTGCCCGGCCGATGCGAGAGCACGGCGTCACGCCGTGAATAATGGAAACGGACTTTGACCCTTGAAATTGGGCGCAACAGATGCGAGATCGGCGATAAAGCGCGGGTGAGGAGGTCGGTGGTGCGAGCGGCTGATCGGAATCGCGGGGGAGACGCGAGCCGCGAAGGTGGGCGCTGCGGTCGTTTCCTCGTGGTCTTTTTGCCGCCTCGCTCTGCCCGATTACGCGCCGTCGCTCTCGGATTCCGAGAACGCTCGCGGACGCGATAGTGTCACGACGGCTCCTGACGCACGAGAAACGACATGCGGACTAGATTAGGTTAGGTTAGTGGAGCCGAGGTCCCTCGTTGCTCGGCATTGCGAATGCAATGTACAAAATTTCAAAATTCGCTTCCATTCGCACGGGGAAATGAGTCGGTCTGAAAATTACCATTTATATTAACAGTTTGACAATACACCTACACAAGTACAATCTTCACAATGAATTTATCTTTACATGTAAATAGGAAACATAGTCCAACAGATTTAACAATGTTGTAACGTATGCAATGAAGAAAAAAAATAGCACATTTCCAAACAGATATCTCGATTACGTTACACAATTTGCAAAAGTTGGTAAAAAGCGTGCAAGAATGGAAACGATCGAAAAACGTTAGGTTATTAAATATTTCAGTTGATAGGGGAAATAATGGCGATAAAAGTAGCGGTAACGACATACGGTATGGAAGTACGTGGTCTGTTCCGTTCCGTCTTAATGTCCCGTAAATCCTCGATAGAATTAGTGTAGGAAACGGAAAAAGGGAAAGTAACGTATAATGCGGTGAATAAGGCACAATTCGTGGGCGGTTCGTTTAGGTGAAATTTGTAAAGCGCGCGGTAAATACGGAAGAAGTGAGTAATCCTGGAGAGATAATACTCCGATCGCCGGCTGCTACGACGACGGTACGATGGATTCCGTGGCGGAGGTGATTTGGTGAGGCTCGCAGTTGGGGAAGCTATATTCGCCGGTAGTCACGTGGGCGGTTGCACGCCGGAATCGTAATGTGCGGGCACGCGCGCCGCTGCGCTTTTCAAGAGCCACGGGGGAGCCCGGTTTCGTGTTCCAGGCGCCTCCGGCCAATTATGAAAGATACTCCTCCGAGTTTTTCCCCGGACTCTCCGACAGATGCGCGACTCATTGTCTTACACGAGACTGCATTAACGAGATAATTGACGTCGTTAGTCACGCCATTTTTCCGTTTCTTTTCGCCCTTCCGGGTGTGTTTGCCGAGACGCGATCGAGCGTGGACGAGTCACGACGTTTTGATAAATGATTTACTCCGCCAGTTTTGATATTTATAATTGGTTACTCTCCACGTGGACGTTTAGTTCTGAATAATGAAGTCCCAAATGATACGAGAGTTCACGAGATACATACATTTCCGTATATGTAATTATGAAT
>JABFPT010002683.1:0-12602 GCA_022817245.1 Nixonia krombeini
TCAAGTCAATAGGTCGGAAAATATTTCGTGAAATATGAATTTGTATCGATGTTCACGTCAACTTCCAGCCAATTTCCGACACTTGACACGACGGCTTCTTTCTGTTATTTTTCATGTCCCATATCGGAATACAACGACGCGAAATGAAACGTGACCTTTGACCGATCCAACATCGCACATAACAATTAAATGTCTTTAAAATGTCTTTTGTTCACTGTTATATTGTTATTTAATAAACAATATATCGTTCTACAGTCGGAATTGCCGTTGCTGCATATGAAATTTTGAAAATACGTTATATCGAAAATAAAATTTGTGGAACACGCATCACGATATGCCAATCGTCGAGTTTTTACCAGGTGCGGTCGTATTTGGAAAAAATGAAATCCAATGTAAGTGTTAATGCATACGAATAGTTTACAGTTAAATTTAAACGTCAAGATATCGTTGAAATATATCCATATATGTATTTTATAATAAACAGTGGTCTGCGCGTTATTTATTACATTAACAACATTTCGCAATATTCAGAAAGCCCTGCTTCATGTCGGAATTGCGAACCCACGTTTGTTCGAATCTGGTCGTAAGTTGGTGTGAGATTGGCAAGTAACGCGCAATTAATAGTAATATCATTAACCTTTTACTCGTAAATATTCATAGCAAATTACGGATTATAATAGAGGAGATGTCGAAGTGGCACAAGCAGATGGAAAAGCTGGCTGATTGTTTGCAAAATCGAATGAAAGCTCTCGCTGGACTTTTTATTTCGCGAAATCGGCCGAGTATGGTAACGATCGTCGACAATACGCCGGTTTTACATACGGAATACGAAATTGCAGTATAGCGAAGGGGAGGCCAGCTTTTACCGCTGTTCGATAACAATGATAATCCCGTGCGGGGAAATTCGTTGTTACGACGCGGACGTCTCGTTCGCGCTTCGTTCAAAATAAAACGGAAGCGTCTCGCAATCCATTTCGCACATTTTCATCTCCGCGTCTCTTTTCACGTTTCCGCGCTTCGGCGCCCGATGCCACAACACGGTGGTAAAAAATCGTTATCTCGGCGTCCCGTTGTTGAAAGAGCGCGAGCCATTCCCGCGATTTTTGTAGCGACAGGTGGTGCGAGTTTGCGGAATAATTGCAAAACATTTGTCTTGTGCGAACATCAAATCTGTCGGTGGGTCGGATCACATTTTCCCCGAGTCGGAACAATATCACACGGTCTTATTAAACCGCAACTTCTGTCGCAATCGCCGTACGATCGACAATGCATTTGGAGCGGTTGCCCAATTTTTGATTAATTTGCGTACGAGCTTCGGGCGGACAAGTCGCGGCGTCTTCGTTCCTGGGAAAGTTGTGAAACGCATTCGTACTAGTTCGCATGACGAAACGGACGCCGGTACTCGTGTGCATATAAGAAAAAATTGTCTCTCGATTGTCCGGCGACGATTGCAACCGCCGACTTTTGCCACCGCGCGCTTTTGCCAAATGTACCGGAAACGTGTGCGCGACGTCGAGGAACCGTTCACCGGAGTATGTTTTTCGGCAGACGCGTATTTCGATGAAGCCAATCTAATTAGGCGGCGCGAGTCGCGCGGCGGACAAGCGAATTGTCTCGACTAGGCTGGCGGAATGGTGTCACTTACATAACGATTTCTGAAGGGTTCACAGCCGACGAAGGATGAGAGGGAGGGAGAGGAAGGATGGAAGGAAACGGAGACAGCGTGGAAAGGGTAGAGAGCGAGACGCGAGGTGAGCGGTACGAGCGAAACGAAATGTCGAAGGAAAAACGAGGGAGATAGAATCGAGGGACGGCTAATGAGTGTCAAGACGAGACGAAAAAGAGCCAATGACGGCGCAGGTCCGCGAGTCGCGCGCGCGATTGGGGGAATAGTGAAAAAAGTGAAAGTGTTTGCGCTGCTCCTGCTGCTGCGAACAGTCAGATGTCCCCTTCCTCTTCATCCCCTTCTTCCTATCTCCGGCTTACCTCACCGCCCTCCTACCCCTCCCTACCCCGCCACAGCGATCAGTTCCACTTCATTATTTTTTCCCCGCCGCGGTAAAAATCGTAAATAATTAACCCGGAATTCCATTTAGTTCCTGCGACGTTCGTCGAACGTCGACGAAACGTTAACCAGACGTATCCTCGCGAACCAGTTGCGTACCAGTTTCTCGCGGATTGTTCGGAAAGAGATCCGGCGAAATGTACACAAAGGTGTTGCGCAACCTCGTTCAAAAGATCGTTACGCGTTCGAAAGATCTAGCCTTTCTCGATCGGCCGTCGATCGAGAAAATCGTTCGTTGCCGAGCGTCTCCGACTCGTGGGACAAAAGTAAGAGGCGTTAACGAAACGGATGAGAAAGACGGAGGAGGTGTAGTTAATTAAAATCGTTAATTGGCCGATTAATAGAAGAGGCGGTGAGCGGAGTTAAAGCCGCGAGTTGAATTAAGGCTGAAGTTTCCTCTTTCCCGACGCTTCTACGGTTATTGCTATTTGCATCGCGACCTGGTCGAGCGCGCGCGGCTCTTAGCCGTGTAAAATATGGTGGCAGAATTGTGAGGAACTCCTCAGCCAGCGGCTCTGGTGGGGTGCGGCACTGGCGCCCTCGATTTCACTTTCATTATGAGGCCAACACTTCACTTACTCTCATTCACTCTCGTTCGTACGTTATACGCGCGCGCGCGCGCCTTTTATTGCAGCCTCATTAACAAGCGCAAAAATAGAAACGAACGGCGCCGCGCTCCGTATTATCTTTAACGCTAAACGGCGAGCTTCGATTGACGCAGTCGGCGGGGAAAAATCACACGCGGGGAACCACCGCGTTCGGTGGGAAGCGCGAATTAGCCGAGAATCCGACTCGAAATAATCGGAACAATCGCCGGCAAACGCGCCACGCGATCTACGCTTGATACGAGACTCGTTGATAACCAATCGTTAAACGCACCGTGAGGTCGTTATTAACTACAATTAAGACTGAATTCGTCGCATTTGTGATATGATTAGACGCGAGCGAGCAGGTTATAAATACGCGGCAAAGGTGACGTTAAATGTACTCAATCGGCATTGTTTAATCATTGAAATTTTCCGTACGAATAAACAACAATTCCTAATCACAATTTTGTTTACAATTTAGTTTCGCGCTCGTCGGATAGTTAGATCATTATTAAACAATTAAATGTTTATTGATCAAAGTAAACAGGCTAAGCGGTCGGCAGGTTTCTGCTGAAATCAGATTGTCGAAAACCACTTGATGATAAGCCGTAAATTGATTGCTACGGTTCGCTCTGCACACTTATCCTTTACAAATCGAAAGAGACATGACCAATAATCGGTCAGTGATTAAAACCGAACAGTAGCGACTAATCGATGTGTACAAAATCATTACTCGGTTCACGTCAAGTCGACGATTGTACGAAACATAGGCGTAATGTATCTACACTAACATTGTTTTTATTGCCGAACTAACGTGTCGAATATGGCGGAGTGGAAAGTATTCTTGAACGAAAATTCTGCAGCAATTTACCTGCCGTTATAACGCACAATATGTGCAATAAAGAACAGTAGTTTTCTTATAGTCAACTAAACAATATATTCCAACGTTGATAACGTACCCGGTATTTTAATACGGATGATAATATTGATATTAATGGAAGTCAATAAGGCAATGGTAAATTACAATTTATAATTAACAAATAATAACAACAAGAGGAAAGTAATTAATAATTAATCAAATCCAGTAATACTGACATTGTAATATTTATTATCGTAACACTGATATGTTACGGTACCGATATACATATATATATATATATATAAATGTCCCCGTTCTAGAGAAATCTAGAATTTCCTGTCAAATTTTTTTCCAACGGTGTAATTCGATTCTAATCAACCCTTGGCTCATCTGCTTATAATTTTATATCGATGCTAATACGGCGATATATCCGGTCGAGTCGGCGAAAGACTATGGCGAACTCTACCTCAATTCTTATCCCCGCACATAAATATGATACCAACAAGTTACGCAACAACAAATGCTCTTCGACGTTGGTTCGAGTTCCGTGCTCGCGTATCGCGTAACTGTCCGCTATGTTTTGCTGCTCCACATACGAGCTCGCCGGAGCACGATATTACCGTGGCTCGAGTCGCGCTCGCTTTCAGCACTCGCACATGCGATTCGCTCCGGGCGACAGTGCACGCCGTTCGGAAACGAAGGTCAAGGCCACAGTCGGCGTCGCCGGCAACCTCGCCACTTTCTTTCCCTCCCCCATTTTCGTACCAAAATTCTTTCCTTTCGCCTCGCGCGACACCGATTTCTTATCGCGAACTTTCCTCTGCCGTCTTTCACTTTCCATTTCACTTTGTTCATACGTTCGCCGATCCGATCGAGGTTCCACCGTCACTTCCTGCCACTTCCCGCGAAAACTGTCACATCGTGTATCGGTTTAACCAGTGACCCAAACAGTAGACAATGCAATGACTCTTTCAACTCGCGTTGCGTAATCACGAACGCAAATTAAAATCATTTTGTTGCACTCAGAAGAATTCGATTTCCAGAAATTACTATATATAATGACAGACTGCGAGCGTAACCTGCAGAAGCAGAACCGCTGTCAACAAAATTAATACCTTTTGTTATCGATGTGGTAAAATGTACTGTCCTCGTTTTCCTATGTTTAGACACTATAGCACAGAGAATACTATTGGATTGATTGGCAAGAATTCTGCTTTTTCGCGTATACCCTCAATTTTACAGATGACCATTTTTACGACCTACTTTTTCTTAAGTGTATTTTCAACTATTCTTTTTATTCCATATCTTCATTGCCGATTATGCAGCAGCGAATTTTTACAGAGGTTGTGTACATTTCCGAGACGTTTGATCTCATTTGCCTGATCGGGCAAGCTTAAAGCCCTGATAAACTACCTACATCTGCCACCGATCAGACCAGTCAACCGCGTCCACGAGTGGATCTCTTTCCAAAGCTTCCTAAATCACCGTTTCCCTGCAGCATGATTGAGAGGCAACCCACAAATGTCCCAATTTCTATTCGATTAAACGGCTGTGGCATTAGCATTTTAAATGGGTCAGGTCAGGAAAGTGGGACGACCTTAACAGGTCCCCCAAAATTCTATTTCGGTCCCTATTGAAAACGAGTTACGATCGAGCGAAGAAAAATTACAGCGAGTCATTATTAGGCGGAGACCGGTTCTTTCCCGGATGATTATACTCCGGCGTGGGTTTCCCCGCTGCCCTAAACGAGCGGACGAATGTAAAGTGTAAAAATGTGGGTTAGTGTGGATGCCGAGTTAAAAAGCAAACTCTTGCACGGTTTTTACTCCCGACCGGCGAATCGCGTTACGTTGAACTTTGCGAGAGATAAATTGCACTGTGTCGAAAATGCAGTTTTGGACAGCGGGATAAATGTCAGGCAATCGTAAAATAGGTTTTGTGGGCAAAGCGCTATAAAGCCGTGCCTCGAGTAAAATAAAGCGCGACGTCGAGCGAAATGGCGGTAGAAAAAAGATCGGCTCCTCGCGATTCTGATTGGCCGAGCGTGGCTCATCGAGGGAACAAGGTACGAATAGGCAAGTTTGAACAAGCGAACCGGCGAGCGAAGCCAAACGCGATTATGCATGTTCAACCCACTTGCTTAACCAAGCAAGCTACCGCACAGCGACGACTGCTCACTTTCGATTAAGTAATCCTTAGCCCCACGCCGATAATACCCCCTTCTTAATACTTATGAATTAAAGCAGTAAGAGTTTAAGAGGCGCAAGACTAATCGTTGAGTAACGAGTGATATGCTCCGACGATTTCCTGCCGTTTGTCGGAATTTTCCACAAACGAAATCTCAGTTGCGGCACAAAAGGTTCGGCCACATTCGCGTTACACAATAAATAATGTTTTAAACAATTAACGTTCTTAGTTAATCTAAGATGAAAGTTTACCGAGAAACGAATCGTTTGTTGTATCGTTATTAATGGCATTTTGATAATCGTGTTGGAGCAACGATTTCAAAGATAAAACCAGCGAAAGTGCGTTTCATTGTAAATATATACTCTTGTTTCGCGCTATGCTTTAACGCACATAGCGCGCTTATAAAGACATCATTTACCGCGCGCAATGCGTATTCATAATTCATTAATGTCAATGCGAGTACAGTATTGAACAAATCGCCTTTTCATGAGCTCTCTTTAATCTTGATGGTACAAATTTCCATCGAACTTGTATAATCCAATTAAGTGCACCGTATCAAACGTTTATCATGCTAAATACTCGAAGCGATTAAATCATTACGGACACTTGTTGATACAGTGGAGTGAAAAAGTCGATGGAAATTATTAAAGCGCGAAAAGAAATACTTTCTCGGTAATTCGAGACACGAAAAGCGTATTTGACATTTGCGCGTATGCAAAAAGATAAACTTTTATCGCATTTCCAAAGACTTGCGATAGTTTTAATACGCGTCGGTAAGACAAAATTCGAGTTTGCGTCATCGGGATTATTACACCGCGTTGCTTTTGTTTTGTGAATTACATACATACGTTTTTTCCGCAATACACTGATACACCAGTACCGAGATTTTCGGATCAATGACATTTCGCTCCTCATTCTTATCCCGTATCGTATCGAGCAGAGTTTTATTGCGCATCGCGATAATCCCGGATACCGTGTGTCACGTGACCGCTTACAAAAGTGCGCGAAATCGCGAGAAACTGATCGTTCGTTTTAATTGACAATGTTCCGGAAAGCGTGATTGAGAAGGCGAGAATAATAATATTGGCCGAGGAATCGCGCGGGGTCGGCGTGCGTCGAAAGTGGAAGCGTCGGTAGTCGGTGGAAGCGTTGAACAATGGCGACTGGCGGCGGAACATTTTTCCGCCTAGAATCGTCACCGGAGAATCTCGAGTCTCTCCTACGAGCGCGTCCGCGCGCTGGCCGATATAGGCCAAGGACAGCGCGACTGGTAGCAGTGGGCAGACACAATCCCACGGAAGAAAGAGCCGCGAGTGGCCGCCTGTGACATTTGTGCGCCACCGCTGGTCCGTGGGCCGGCGTTCGCGGTGCCGCGCGGCAGTCGCCCGGTGCCTACGACCGATTGATTCTTTATCTCGCGCGATAAAATGTTAATCGGTCGCCCGCTGCTGACTCGCTCGCCGACATCTATGTGAGAGCAGCGTGAGCGCCCGCGCGCGCGCGCGTACCTACGCACGCGCTCAATAGCTGCGTTTTTCCACCGCCGTCTCGTACACTATCTCCTTCTCTCTCTTTCCTCATCTCTGCATCTATACACCTGTCTCTCTCTCTCTCTCTCGAGTTGGCTCTTTCTCCGTCTCTCACCTCGCCGTTGGAAAAACCTATGCGACCGACTGCGTGGTGAATGGTACATGATACTCTGATGCGTGTGTCCTTAGCTCTTTTGACATTTCCATCGACTGCGATGTCGCTCGGGGAAGGAAAGAGAGGAAAAACTGCCTACACCGGGCAAATTGGAAACAATTGCGTCTATTCCGCGGACGAGACGGAATATTTCTCCTCGTCGGAGTCTCTTATTGAAGACAGACCGACAATTCTTCCTCGCCTCGCTTCTGCGATACGTACATCGCCATTTATCCAGTCTTTGATCAATAATAATAACTATAATGATCTAACAATAAATGGCTATTTCAGCTGCGTTTGATCGTGCAAAGATATACACTATTCCGCCTCCTCTCACTTAAACGTGCGGTTAGTGAGGGACGGGTCATGCTCTTAATTCCCCCCCACCACGGTTATAATTACCGATCACTACCGATCGTCCGGTCATTCCGATCGGCATGAACGTATTTAGATTTCGCAAGTGACTTCGGCGCGCGTGAACGCGTCGTACAGCGCGGAAATCTGACGACGTACGAGCGCATCGAGTTTTCAGACACGGCGTCGTAAAATAGCCGAAGTATGCACGCGCATGTATTGTCACGCCGCGGTCATACCAGCAAGGACTAGTTACTACTTTATAATGCTTAACCTTGACTCTGGTTAGCCAAAGCAGCTGGCTGTGCCAAGAATAAGCTCGAAGCGCGGTTACCATGTTGCAGCGCTAATATTAGCGTGTAGCAGTGCATGCCTTATGACTGACAACTATAACGACGAGAGAGAGAGAGGCGCGTATTATCAGCATCATCATTATTCTCTTGCCATTGAAACCGCTCGAATGAAAACGCAAAACAGCTCGTTCAGCCGACGATCGCTGCGGATCGTTTCGCGCGGATTTGGAACAGCAACGGATTACGACCGATATTCGCATTTTTGGTAAAATCGAAAGTACCTTCGTCTTTTAACCGAAACGACGCGTTTTTTAACCCGACAATGAGACAATAATATTTTTACAATTGTACCTCGCGGTAAAGGCAGGAAAGAAGAAACGATCGGTAAGATTCATAGAAGATATTCGTGTAACAATTCGACGCGAGAAACTGTTTATTGTTTTATTCAAGTGTTAAAAATATCGGAAGCCTTTTTTTCGGAAGAAGGAAGTCGTTAGGAGTAACTAACTTTTCCGATAACGGAACGTACAATAATAGCATATGCGAGTTTCAGGAATGCGATAATTGTTTGACAGTTAGTCGTGAACGCTATTAATAAATCGTTGGTAAATCACCGTGAGAAGCGTGATTAAATGGAAACGCCGGAGAATCGAAAGAAATAACGCCGCGGTGATGCGCGCAACGCACTGTTTCCCGTCGTTCCTCGTTATTGACCGGTTATTAGTCCTCGATTAAGATAATGTTCAACAATGATAAAGCGCCGCGGCAACGCGCTTTTTCGCGGCAATTTTTCTGCGCAGAAACGCGTAGTCGGTCGGATTATCACCGGCGGTCCAACTCGCCGATGAAACGGCGGAAGAAAGGAGGGAAGGTGTACGCGTGCACGTTGCGAGGTGAACGATCGATAGCGAAATCGTGACGCACCACCCTCGTGCCGGCGCATAAATCATCGCCGGATAGATAAAAACTGCGCGACGCGCTTACCGCGAAGCGGATTCCGAGTTATCGTTTCCTAACCCAGTCACTCGAACGTCCTCGCCGGAATCGGGGTACTTTGACCCTGAACTCGTGAAAAGCAAATCGTCGTGTCGACGATTGATAAGAACCGAGATAGAAAAAGCCGATACGCGAGAAAAACTGCAGTCGTGGTGGAAAGTCGTTCGATCGACGTGAAAGATCGGTTCCGACTCGCGGGACCACAGACGAAAACGATCGTCAAATACGCGATCTGGACCAAAGACATGCTATGAATAATAACGAGAATAGAATTTTACTAAATACACTGTAAGATCAACGTATATAACAATTAACGTACACAATTTATATGTAAGAATTGTAGGAATACTTCTATAGGTTCTAAGGATGGATTTGTGAAAAATGAAAAATCCTCTTCCACCAAGAGGATCGCATCTTAGTGCGTACGAAGCGCCTCATCAGCGAGTGTCGTACGCTGATTGCATTTGAAACTGTCGAAACGTGATAACAGTGAAAGGTAATTGATCGTTACGGTGGAAGCAGATGTCGGACTCGATATCGCCTGTCAACCCCGGCGAGATGACGGTAATGCCAGGGGTACTCGATCAGGCGGCGATACACGAGCGCAATTTTCCACTCGGGTCCGACGTATCGCATCGTAGACGAGTGCGTGGAATCGTTCGGGGGTCAAGGAGCAAAACCTATTCCGATAAAGCGATACTCCCGATCGCATATGTATTGTTCCACGGAGTCATTTCGCCTGATACGCATCACAAGGACACGTAGGCCAAAGTCGCCGTACTCGTCGGTCATCGCTCTTTTTTCTTTCTTCCCGCGAGCGCGCGTGTTCTCGCGATACATGTGCTCATTTTTCTTAAATTCGCGCTGCATCGCCGCTATCAGCCGGCTAACCAGCGTATCGCGGTACTAATTGCGTGGAATAAACAGACGAGCCGCGATAAACGAATAAATTATCCGGCAACCGAAGTCTCCACCTCGCCGAGATTTTCGCGATTTAAATTCCCGTACAACAACGCGTATCGGATGATCACTCGAGTCATCCTGCGCCCAAATGCTTTCTTGACCCGGTGCTCACCGGACTTTTATACGCGGCCACCGTATCGCGTCTTTTCTTCGTTCCGGAGTGAGTCACCGAATGCCACGTAAGGGCAATTATCAAAAGGCATAAATAATTAGGCCGAGAAATTGTGTCGACCAGAACAATAGTAAAAGTCCGAACGGATCTTACGCTCCAACGTGCACGCTCACACGTGGAAATACGACACGCGTTATTTTTTCATTTCGCCATTAGTGTTTCCATTAGACAAACTGTCGAACGAGTCGTGTACGTCAAGTCGGTGAGAAACCACAGGGAAATCTATGACTCCTGCGAATACCTGTGGAACACAGCGTATCGAGTATCGCACTGTGATTGCTCTCCTTGCAGAGTTTTGTCTCCTCGGCGAAAAAATGCCCGAAAGAAACTGTCTGCCCTTGCTCCGCTGTAATCGGGACTGATATAATTTTATGTAAACACGCGTAATAAAGTTCCATTTGGCGCGCGTGTGCGTGCGTTTTACACATAGGTATACATACGAACGAGCGCTTAACCGTATTATTAATAACGATGAGGAAAATGCCAGCTCTTCGAAATACTTTCTACGCTAGTGATTACGATATCGCGGCGTGCAAAAAAAAAAGTCGGAGGTGATGCGAGATGTATCGCGAAGGAATTTCAAAAAAATACCGATAACCCCCGCGAATCGGGGTTACCGTTTACGCAACAACGGCTGTCGCACTCCTCGCTGGGGGTCTACGAATTTATCGCCTTCCCGCGTCTCCCCGCCGCGTTTTCCCTCACCGCGAATCGCCGCCGGTCGCGATCGTCGCCGCAGCAGCGACGGCGCAGCGCCGAAAAGGGCGACCGAATTGGCCCCCGCGAGCGAGGAGACGATAAGGACAATTATAAATGGACCATCGGTCGGCGCGAGGAGAACAAATAATTACTGCTATCGCGGACTCTGCGATACTGAAATATAAATTAATTGAATTATCTCGTGTTTTGTATACTCCACGAGTTATCCCTGTTTATCGCGCTCTCTTCTTGTTAACCCGAATATCATTATCACCCTTCACCTTCACCTTTATTGTAAAGGATGATACGGAGAAAAACTGCACGTGTACGCCGCTCGCACGTGTATCCACCGTTTCTCCCACGTTCGGATGTGAATAAGGTTTATCGAAGGGCCAATCACCTGCATCTCGAAACGTCCCCACGCTCGACAGCCTTCTTTCGATACCGAGTCAAATGAGCCGTAGAAGGTAACAACTGCTGTAGAGAAAGGCAAAGGTACAGATAACTCATTAAACATTTGGAAGCATTTGAAGAAATTTAGAGACAAGCTGACGGGCAGTTCTTAACGTTACGTACCGCAAGCCTATTTTTAGACCTTCTATTTTCAGCAGTTACCTACCGGAGACCTACCAATAGGCTTGTCATCACTACCGAAGGAATACTTGAATAAAAAGGAGCAGGTCGTCGATGTGTGTCCATCTCCTACAAAAACGGTTGGTGATGCGTTAATATCGACTATTTCCGATACCGTTAATTATTTACCGTCCAATCCAAGTCCCCTTTAATTGATCCGTGTTACTTTTTCATCGGAATGCACTGGAGGACGGTTATAATGATGATTTGACGAATATCGAAAACGCCCCGGTTTAAAGTGGGTTACCATGTTTCCACACTCCTCCTCGCTAATCCGCCGCGTGCATATGTTATGTACACGCCACGTTGAAGGTATATGCCAAAGTGATTGTTCCGATAATACGCATGCAAACAAAGAGCGACGAGTCAGCAAACGATTTCGACATAATCGACGAGTATTCTCGACGTGGCCACCAATAACCCGTCTGCACCTGACGACGTTTTCCCCCGCGCCGCAGCGTCATCGATTTCCTTTCGTCATTCGGTCAGCTGATATAAACGGCATTCCTGGAAAGCTGACACAAGGGATTAATTCAGAAAATAAGAGAAAAGAAAAACGTCCGCGTTTTATGCTCATTATGCTGTTCTATTCCGATCGGCGAACGTTGCCCAACGGTCGCCAATCAGAAACGCGAGCGAACCTACGGAACGATTTTGTTATCGGTGCACTTCCTCTCGCTATAAACAAAGGTGCATCCGAGAAAAGAAACGCAGTTTCTTTTTTTTTTCAATGAAACTTAAAAATGCCCGTTGGCATATTCGTGTGTTCATATCAGTCTACTTCACGGTGGACAATTCTACTAATACATTTGTCAGGCCTAGAAAACCGGTGTCAGGTGGTTGACGGGAGTGCGTTTTGCCCCACTTCGCCGTCAAATCTCAACTTTCCTTTTCCATTCGTGAGAACGTTGCACGAAGATTCACCTTCGACTACGCTCTTGCCCACGAATGGATAAAAGTAATGTCGAAGAAGCCTTTTTTTTTCTTTTTTACGAGTATATTTGACGGATTTATCGCGCATAATTTATAACTAACAGTTTGAAGTAAACGGTTTTATTCGAGGATATAGGAATTAATCTCGTCATAAAAGTTACCATATTTTAGGTTATTT
>JABFPT010002685.1:2691-17406 GCA_022817245.1 Nixonia krombeini
CAAAAAAAATGAAATACGGTAAATTAAACAAAAAATAGTAAAGCCACACCCACAAAAATTGCAGAGACACTAATCGGTTACATTCGTTGTACGCCGATACTTCTTATGCCATTAACGCAGCAAGTCCAATTTGTTATTGACGCATAAAAATACAAGCATCTGCGCAAATGTTAAATCTGCATCATTGAGATTTATCAAAAACGACGTGCATGTGCAAATGAGATGTTTTTTCCTTTTCAACTGTCGGACGAAGAATAATCATTCACCGGAGCGTTGTAATAAAAAGAACTGCTGTCATGTAATCCGCAAACGAGAGGATTAATTAGTGATTCGAAAATGGTCAGTCAGATTTTGTTTACGTCATGACCGAACAACGCACACCGAATGACGCGCACACACATGTTCGCTTCAATTTCATCTACGAGTTTGTCGATTCTCTTCGTAATCACGCGAATAAAATGAAAAAGAAGTTTATCCGTTACTGATTGTAAAAAGGAGGATTCGTTACGTCCCCGATGCGTAAGCTACCTCTAAGGCGCCGCGACTTTCTTCATAGAAGGGATCATTTTCTCGAACTTTTTCCTCAAATTGTCCTTAAAGCAACAGGCAATTCTAAAGAGATTCACGTTCTCCGAAGAGAAGGAAAAAGCAAGAGGGAATAATAACATGAAACGCGGGAGAAACTGTTTCGTGTTCATTACAGGTCGCGTGATATTGACAATATAATATCTGAATAAAAATGAGTAGAAACATTCGTCCCTTGAAAAAGTGGAATATCCGTGTAGGAAGATATTGCGCGTGCGAATACATTCAGTGCCTACCGATGGGGGGACTCGAAATTTTAGAGCTCGCTATATCCCGTACGTTCGTACGTTTTGCGGATGTTGTAATTGCGATCCAACTTGTCACAAATACCCGATTCGGTACTATCAAAACAGCGTGCGGTATACGGCGGAATTTGCTCGGCTACTTTTGCAGTCTGGCAAATACGCGAGCGTGAAATAATGAACGAGAAAGGTTCGCGGAATTAACAGTTACATGATAAAAGATTCGGCGGTGGCGGCGGTGAACGTTGGGCCGTTAATTCACGGGTTGCCGAATATTTCTGGCGACAGGTGCTTGGTGAAATGTAATACAAAGTTGCAGAAAATATATACCTCTTTTTCGAAAGTGTACTAATCGAACCCAATAATTCAGGAAAGGTGCGTATGCTCTCGCTATTGCTCGTCCTTTTTGAAAGAAGTCCTGACGAGCGGACTGCTCGGTTCCGCCGTCCCATTCGCCTTTCGCGATTCACCATCGACGCCGTTTTGCGGCCAAGCTCATTAAGACTGCGCCATTATGATAACGTATAACCTACAATGGTGCATTTTTGTCTGTAGTTGATAGTACTTGCAGGTAACAAACCAGGGGCAGAAGTTGGCAGAATTTTAGAAATATTAAAATTAAGAGAAACATACAACAATTGCTGTACCGCACAATAAATAGCCAAGCAAGTTATATACAACAACCGTAATAATACACACAAATAATACACATTTATTGTATGTAATATACCGTTACTGAAATATCTTTACTTAAAATTTATGAGGACAAAATTATATTGGACTGGAGTAAATTGTATTGACTTGAGTAAAATATATGTAAATATTAAATAATATAACAGTATTATGCAATACTGCTAATTATAATAATATTCATTATTATTTGCTGCAGTAATATCAGGTATATGTAAATGACGTTGTTCGTTAATCAATAATTATAACAATTAACGATATGCATTTTTCGATTCACACTTAATAGAAACTTTGAAGAAAGAGATTTCAAGTTACGGAAAGAGCGTTCTTTGTAGGCAAATTATAAACTTTATTTCTGTTATTCAGAAATAAATTTGAATATTTCCTTTTGGAGAATTGTTGTCTGAAATTGATATTATCAAAGAAATCATCCTGTCGTTCTTGAGACAAAATGCGATTGTTCGACATTCACGTATAAAACGCCGCTTCATTCATTGGTCATCATATGCATGAAAACCATTCTAACGACAAAGGAGAATATTTGCTTCAAAGAAGAAAAAAATAGTCCCACACTAATATATTTCTCAAAAAGGCAAAGGAATGGCATAATTTCTCGTCATTCTCTTCTATAAAAGCCAGCCATTTACAGTGTCGTTCAACAAAACATTTTCACAATAATATACAAATTGCCACTTGGCTTTCGTACTTTTGTACCGCATTCGACGAAAATGCGACGGTGTACCTTTTTTGTAGGCGAGGACGAAAGGGAAAATCCTTTTGTGCGAGCCTGATTTACGAGACCAAATGTCCGCATTCATCGATACCACGGCACCTTTTTCATCGGCTCAGCATTTAAAAGGACATAAATTATCGTCCTTCCAGTTACATTCGATGGTGCAAGGTGCATAATACAAATGAGTCCACAATCTCGCGTGAAATATACCGTGACAAGCGTAAACACTGAGTGGCCAGTAAAATCGTCCGGCGAGTACTGGATTTCTGTAAGATCTTATTCTCATTAGTACACGGAACATTCTTAATTTTTCAAGTGACAAGAGAAAGTAGTGGCACAATATTCCTCATAATTAGCGATTCATTAAAGTGTTATGAATAATCAAGAATAAAACAATTTTCTCTTATCGTTGTTTATCAGCGTAACCTAATTATCATAATATTTATTTTTTCATTGTATCATTAATTATTTATACGTATATATGTATATGATTTTTTTCTTGCGTAATCAGATTAAAAGTTATGTTCTCTTGTATGAAACGAATTTTCAATAATTGATTACAGTGATTTATTTACAGTGAATTTCAGTTTTTGAGTTATTTACAGGGAAACATATTTTTTTGCAGAATTCGAATATTCCGTTTTATATAAAAAAATGTATTCAATATCGTAATGATACAATTTCCATGACTCAGAAACGATTAAACTGTTCTTTTAGCGGACTCGCTGTTGTGTAATTTACTGTTAGCTCATTATAAATTAGCGAATAAATTGGATTCATTTCTTCATTGGGGAATGTAGGTAGATGTTAATTCCCGTGGTTAATTATATCAGCAAATAAAAGTTAAGGTATCGAGAAAAATTCGCATATACACATCTCAAATTGGAGAAAGCAGCATGAATTACTGATTAGCCGAAGCACGTGATAGCAGGGAAGATGCAATCCACGTTTAAAACGCAATCAGTGACAGAAAGTCGATTGCTGTTCAACACTTTAGTATTTTACCTTTAGAAAATTAAGAAAATAGAATGAAATAATTTCTTCAAGAAAATTTATAATTATAACGAAATATTAAACGCTGAAGAATTACGAATTTAAGAAAGGTTCATGTATACATTTGGTTTATAGTAAATACGTACTATATGTCGTCAATTTTTTTTTATTTGTATTGTTTGATTAATTGTTCAAGAGACAATGAATAGCAATTGTCTTTCGTCAGTATGTTGCTCAATAGTAATGTTAAAAGCGGACCATCCTTCACGGTGACACTTTTATAAGATATATTTATAACATATATATAACATTTAATCGCAAATTATTATTAACAATTTGAAGGCATTCGGATGGTCGTCCTAATTGATTAAATAATACTGTCAATACAAATAATAAAATATTGCAACCATTCCAGCCATCTTTAAAGGGGGAGAATAGTTCAGTGGAGTGTATATTTCAATTATGTACATAACTGTACGAAAATTGTGCAACAAAAGTAGTTGAACTAATAAATGTTAAAGCCTTGCGTTTATAGGATAATTAATTACTATTATCACGAGCAAAATGTGATGGAGTAAGAACGAGGTGGAGTGAGAAGAGAAGGTGAATGAGAATTAGAGAGGAAAGGATAAGAAAATAAAAGGGAAGCGGCGGCGGTGGCTTTCGTCCATTTAGCGCGTGCCAATTATGTTCGCGCTCCATACGGGATCCGTCTGACGGGATTAGAAGCTGTTGAATCTGCTCGATGCTGGATGATATATCGATGCGAGACCGTGGGCTCGTATCGGTTACACATTGTCTGCGGTATTAATTAGAACCATAAAGGCCCATAAGTCGCACAGCACGTGCTCGCTTTTTTCTCACTCGTTTCCTCACGACACCTACTATCGCCGCGTTTATACACACGCCAGACACAAGTGCAACAGCATTTTGCACGGCAGTTGGCCCGCGGGAGTATCTTACGAGCCTTTCATGGGTGTTCGTATACCCTCCGCCGCCACTACCGCCACCGCACCCACAACCGCCACTGATAGATGCGCCGTTGCATGTATCATTCAATAACCTTCTACTAATTATTTTGCATACAATGAAATGTCGAAGAATTAACAGTGGATTGTATTCGGAATAAAATAATACTTGCAAATGAGTCGAATCTGTCGTGTCTGTTTCCGTTTGTGCAAATGTTTGATAACGCTAATTATTATTCTCTACTTCATTTTTATGAATCTTTTAAACATTACAATCTAAGCTGACTTTTACACTTTCTTATTACCCTACTCTTCACGTCATAACAAGTTAAACATGCGGTACAAAAAGCGTGTACAAGTGTACAAGTTTAAGGTGCGATACATAATTTGCAAATAATGAATAAATGACTGAAAATGTGGAATCGTCATATACCGTTTCAACGCTGTCCAGTAAAGTAACGTATTCGTAAAAATTATGCACAAACAAATTGTACTGAATATATTCGTTACGGGGGTTAGCTTTCTCAGTCTCATTTGGTATATATGTATGAACACAAGCATGGCTCGGCATACGACTATTCATACAGTCTCGCCTGCACGGCACGCTGACAACCACCTGCACCCAAAAAACCAGCGAGACCTTCACGACTTGGATTACACACTTTCTTAAGATACACCAGGACTCGTATACTTCCGAAACTAACCTACTCGCTCTAACATCCAGTGAGATAAGAAAAATGCCATTCGGTCATTGTGTTATGCATCATTAATATCCTATAATGAGATTATACGTGCGATATACGTCTGTGGCACATCTGAACTCGTGTGTGAATGAATACATGTGTCGAGCTGAAACTCTAAACCGAAATTCGGAATCGGGTTCAAGGCTGATCAAAAAACATGGCTTTGCTCTGTCACTTTGAACATGGAATTTATATTCACGTTATCATTAAATTACGTTGTCACTGGGTATGTTTCACAAAACACTCATTTATTGTATATCTTTATAAGCGATAAATGAAAAACACTAATACAACTAGTTTGAGCAGCGCAACTAGTACAATAAGATTCTTTGCGTATTGAATGTTTCATCAAAATATCTTGTTCACAAGTTCGTTAATGCAGATATTCGAGTTGCACTTGATTCTGTACCGAAATATAAATTGGCTGCCTTCACCTTATGAGGTCGCGTGTGCCACAACGCAATAATTCACGCCACGGATTTGTACCATACAAAAAGAGTGAGTTACTGCTGCTCGACGAACAACATTCAACAGCTTGTAATATTCCTGTTCCTGTTATCAATTATAAGGAGGCAAAGTAACTCTTGCATAAGAATTGCGATTTACATGCATGGTGAATATGTATTTCATGGTGTACAAGGTACTCATAAATAATAATAATAATATCAATATTAACACTAACGTTTAAAATATTAAAAATAGTAAATTTTTACAAAATTGGTACACCTTAAATATTAATCATCCAATAACTTTCGATTCGCAAGTATCTAAATTAGAGATGATGCAGTAATTGTTTAAAAGGATTAAAATTGTACTGGGAAAACGCGCAGTAAAATACGTTGCAAGCGAAATGACATTTGTAGGTAAAATATAAAGATGCGCGGTTATTCGATACAGTAGTGTAAAATTATACAGACTTAAGTGGCCCTTTCGAGGTTGTATGAGAATACGAAGCTGTAAGATGATACTTGCGGTATAATGACTTCGTTTATTACGGTATGTATAATCGAACTTTTAAGTACAAGGGAAGACTAGCCTTTCGAAAATCTGTTATATGTTTTTCACCGCTCCTTTACCGCCTCGGTCAATCACGGTAAATCCGTGTTCCACCACGGTGATGTTTTCACCGCAGGGCGACGCGATTATGCGCATAAATTAATCTGCAATTTAACCTCGGCCTTCTTATCATTTCGGCCCTTCCGAAAATCCGAATGAAGAAGTACAAGTGAATTGACTTGTAGGGACACGTGCCCATTAAGACACCGGGGCACTCGCGATTCCTTGCGAGGCTCCCTGCATTAAAAGTGTCATCGCACCCGAAAACAGCTGCGCGCGGCCCTCGAGCCACATGTGGCCGGGTGCCCTTGCTAGCTCAAATTCGCCGGCTCTCTTCCCGCAATATCTGACAAATCCGATCTTCTGCGGAAAAAAAGAAGGCGCGCGGGGAAACCGCCTTCCGCGGTCACCGAACTCTTAAATCGAGGCAGCCCCGAAATGACCAATTTGCGGGACCATTAATATTTCATAGGCGCGTTATTTCTTCAGCCGGCCGCTTCCGGACACGCTTTAAATAATACAAACGCACACCGGCTCGCGCATATGCATACTCACACGTGTGTATACGACGCAACAGGCACACGCCTGGAACGTTGTAATTATAGATGTTCCATTGCACGCGGCGGAATCAGGATCGACACTAACTGCTTTATCTTTTTGCTGTAATCGATTTTGCGACGATGCTTTCAATGAATGGTACGGTTTTAATTGTAAGTGGCGTCTTCGGGGAAAAGAGAGAAATGCAGTGAAAAAGGAAAGAACAAAATGAAGTCCTCATACTTCGAAAGTTGTAATTACGTTTTGAATCCTCCTCTACTTGGGATTATACTTACGATAATTGGGTACGGTTAATCTATTGACAGCTTAATTACCCAGGGCGCACACGCGTCCTTCGTTGCATACGCGCGCTTTATAAATGCGAGGATGAACTTCGACTGACAGAACTGCGCACCGTATTTTAAGACGCGTGATTAAAAGGTACCGCGTGTAATGTTGGGATGCGTAGATACTTGCTGCATTACGCCTTAACGATATTTGCTTAATCAACTGCCCTCGCTTCTTTTTAATCACTGCGTTGCGGTGTGCAACGAGGCAAAAAAGAGGAACAATTCTCACGAGTCTCTCGTTGAATTCCCTGTGAGTGGAATAATAGTTTACATTGCCTCGACCCTGTAACTAATACGGCAGATTGTCGCAAAAAGTGATGAACAAATGCATGAGAAAAATAAAGAATGAATTTGAGAAAAAACGTGTTTACTCCGCGCGTCCATCAATGTCAGTCACCTCCTCAGTCTGTTGATTATCCTTTGGATGTTCGTTGAAAAAAAAGTGAACCTTAGTCCCTTGAATATTCATTTTTTTTTTAATTGCGTTTCTCATTAATTACACCGTTGGGAAAACAAAGAGAAAGTAACGATTTTTGATTAAATAATTCTTCAATATGTATGCGCTCGATATTTTCGAAGAAAGTATATACCACTCTCAAACAAGTTGCGAGTAATAGAATAGGCGAACAAAGTTTTGACTACTTCCATAAGGAAACAATTACATGATATACTTAGTGTTTTAGTCAATCTAATTCATTTCTTTATTTTGAAAACGGCGTTAATCAGTTTATTGATACTTTGACGTCCACGTATGTGAACTCAGAAATTTTTAATTCTGTCCCCCAGATTTAGTCAATTTTCGAAAATGGTCCAAAATTATTCAATGTTAATTATATAGTGTTAATTATCGATTCAAGAACAGTAACTATCGTAATAACAATAATAGTGATTCAGTTTGCTATGTTTCGTGAATTTCACAGTTGGTCACACAGATACTTCCAATAATGTAACAAACATCGATGAACAAATAATTCAATGTGAGAAGTAAAAACGTTAATAACGTTTTACTGTTGATAAATACTGGTGATCGTAGTGCTCATTGATTCAAAGCCATACTACCTCGATTTTCGTGTCAAATGCGATGAAACAGCTTTTGTTTGACGCATATAACATCGAACCACGGGCTTTCCCTTGTTGACAAAACGACAAAGCTACCGGTATTTCTTGAAACACGCAGCTCTGTTAGTTGATAAACCACATGACATGAAAGTGATCGTACAGTCACTGTTTGCAAAAAAGTACATCCTGTAAGATTCTTTGAAACGATTTCCCTTTGTCAAACATTTGGACTGTATTTTATAGCTTATAAAGTTTATAAAATGGATATCGATTTCATACAAGTAATTACAGTTTGTGAAAATAATTTATGTCCTAGTCGAACGGAAAGTATAAAAGCAATAACACGGATAAGAATTTGATAAAATCATTGACAAAATCACCATGTTTGCGTTACTTGCAATATCTATTTTATTTGAATCATTTTCTGCCAAAAATGTTAAAAAACATGTTTTGTGTAAAAAAGAAAAAAATATCCATAAGAGTAAGCGTGTTCGATAATTCTGGGGTGTTCACTGATATCCTTTATATGATCATGCATTTTGAATATAAGTAGTAGTGTAGAACTGAATTACTGCATCAACCTTACATTTAAACAACCAAAATTTATTTACACATACACCACGACTTGGGAAAGTGTAGTTCAAGATGAAAATGATGTGCAATAAATGAAGAAATGCTAACACTCTGTCGATGATTCAAGTTACATAAGATTTTTTCTCCGGTGACAGCCGACGGTACAATCCAAAAGGAGTAACGCGTTTATTTGATGGAAGGCGACGGAGACCCGGTAACCGCTTTACCACGCACGAAATTATACACGGTGTGACACCGTGGGGATCGAGAGATCGACGTCTCTCGATACCCATCTTATAATATTTATACTGAAATCGTGGTGCATTTAAACCCTAATTAAGTCTTTGGAGACGCGAGCGCGCGCGTCGACACGCAAATAACGAACGACAATCAGCCGCCGGACACGGATCTGCTCGAGATCTCCTGCGTGTCCTCACCTGCCACTTCTTTCACTTCGGTGCCGCCTTGTACGTGCGACTATCCATTCCGCTTTCGCTCCATTATCGAACAATTTTAATCAACATTTTCTTACATCTGACCGTATTGACAGTTACAGTTCTGGTAACGTGTATATGGTTACGTATATGACGTTACGAAGTCTCTCCGATAATCAGAAACCAATCTTGACAGGCGTATTTCTCTGAAACTGCTTCAAATGAATTGAAAAAATTTGACAGATACTGCCTTCCGTCAATCTTTCACTGGAGCATGATTTAAACAAAAGAAACCTTTAAGTTAAACCAATCAGACGTTTCCTGGATGAAGCTCATCAAATTTGTTTCTTTTCAAACAAGTGCAGTTTACAATTTGTACAAACAATTAGTACAAGTGTACAAATTGATTCTACGATTGATTTCTACAGTAACGATTGAATTAGCGGTTCATTTTGAACATTGTTGAAAATTTGTTCAATAAAGTTTTACAAATGTTAAGGTTTTGAATCGTCGCACGATTGTATTGGAAAGACTCTTCTCTATTTACTGAAACATCAATCTATGAAAACACTCATGATTAAATCTCCAGAGAATAATGTCAAGAATATAATAATTGAAATGGTTATACAAAAGCTGGCAGAATAAAAAAGCGTTCGAGATATATAAATGAGTAATGGGGACGAGTAAATGACGTAATTAATGACTAGACGTTAATAAACTAACGGCGCGTAACACTGTATTGGAATTAACACTTGTTTGAATAGCCACACGGCGGGCTCACTAGAGATCGTCTCGCATTTAGCAACGGCCGATAAAACTACTATAATAATGATTGCCACGAGAAGCGTGTCTCGCGAGGCATCATTAGCAAACCGCGAACAAATGGAACGGCGAACGCTTTAATTCTTTATAACTGTCCTCGTGAAACGTTATCGCTTGTGTGCAGATGATATAGTGGGCAGATGTTTATATTAGATCGTGAACTATAAGTAGGTTTACTGCGAAACGTGTAAATGCAGGAGTATTCGAAAAATTTTCGCTTCAAAAGTCTTTCCATTAACCTTAACTATCAGCTATATTGATATAATTAAAACAAACATTTAAAACTAAGAAAAAAGTCACATGCTTATCACGGAGAGCAATAATAGTTGCGGCCTATAAATTGAATCCGCTTTTGTTTTGTAAGCATGTAAAATGCTAGTACAAGATGCAGTCGACTTACCTCGATTGAAATATTTCAGGGCTATCATATCGGTCGTTTTTTAAATCAATCAGATTGCTCCTTTCTCCGGCTTGATCTTTAATGGCTTTAGCAACTATTGTAACCTAAATGAACATTTATGACAGAATTAGTCGATAATGCAAGAAATGTATAAACAATGTTCAGTCATTGTATTCTTATTATTGAGTTTTTGCAACGTTTTTAAAATGATAATTACATCAAAACAAATATAAGTTGTACTGACGTTGCACTACTCAACTAGAAGTCATGTACATAGACTTTTTTTGACATTGCACATGACATTTTTTTCACTAACAAAAAGTTACTGTAATTTCACGATTTTGTTTCTAAAAGAACAATGAACGGAATATATAAAAAAAATGAACAAGACTTCCTTCCAAAACGTAGTATTTCATTTTTTACTTAAAGAAGTAACTTAAGAAATATTTGCTGCAATGAAACTTTGTAATATAGTAATAATAAAGTATTCGAAAATCCCTGAAAGAACTGAAATTAATTTCTAGCATGTATTACTACACCTTGAAATTTGGCCATCTGTACGACGTATGTGGTACTACCTTGACGTTAATCTTTGTTTTATGGATCTGTGGCTGCTAAGTTAGGTTAGAGTGGTATGCACAGTGTGAATGTCAATAACAATCAATTAGATACGAATTTGAGCGTCTGCTACATTACTTAATAGAAAAAGGATGGATTTATTACCGAAATCGCACGAAAAGTTTAGCCAAGTTCAATATTGGGATAAATTTTTCAAAAAGAGAGGAAAAAAGGCTTTTGATTGGTAATGACTTAAACGTGTGCAATATTATTTACTACACTAAATCATTTTAGATATTATTGTTAAATCGTGGTTATTTTTTAGTACCATTATTTGATAAAATATAATAGAAACTATTATAATAATTTATTTTTTCTGTCTGTATTAAAATACTTATTATTCTACATTAATATAAGAGGTTATTCCCTTCGTTTTTATTTATGATGAATGATCTGATGCTTATTATATATTTTACATCATCTTAAGTTAACTACATTAACTTTACTGAAACTGTACATTTACTCCTGTAGTTTTTGCATATCATTAACTGTAATCTTTAATTATTATGAATTAATTTAATATGTTTTCAAATACAACTTTGTTTAAAAAACATTCTATTTTATAATCATATTCCATGAATATGTTTATTACTTCAGAAATAGGAATTCAATTAATTCAGTAGTAAAACCTATCATCTTTCAATAATTTTTTATGAAAAAGTATTTAGTGCAGAATTCAATTCAAACTGCATACTGTGAAATTATTTACTATAATAATAGATGTAACAATACATTGTATAAATATAAATTAATATGTTCATGTAACAGGTATGGAGAATATCCAGAATTATGTGGTTATTTGTTCAAATACATAAAGTTAAAGGATGATGTATTAATTGTCGGTTGTGGAAATTCTACTCTTGGCATGGAATTATACGATACTGGTTACAAGTAAGAATCTCATAAAAATTATATTTTTCCTTTGATTATTAACGATATTAAATATATTATTATAAAGTCTATTTATTTTCGTAGAAATATTATAAATATAGATATCTCACAAGTTGCTATAAAGCAAATGAAAAATCTAAATAAAACAACAAGACCAGATTTGAGTTTTGAAATTATGGATGTGACACAAATGACATATCCTGATGAGAGTTATAATGTAATTTTAGACAAGGGTACACTGGATGCTCTTATGCCAGATACTAGTGAAACTACTGTTACCAATGTTGATAAGTATATCAGTGTATGTTACATATAATGAAGGATTATATAAAATATTATTAAATAAAGAGTTGGGAAAGAATGTACCATCATTAATGAAATTATTATTTTTATTAATATATTTATTTTCTAGAATCTTAAACAAGTATAAATTCAAACTATGATAATATTTACCCAAACTCTTTTTTGTGTGACTGTTTTTTTAGAATATAATATAAATATAAATCAATATTTACAATAATGCAGGAAGTAAAACGAGTTCTACGAAATGGTGGGAGGTACATTTGTATATCATTATTACAAGATCACATTCTTCGTAAAGTCGTGTCCGACTTCCCATCAGCTGGTTTTATAATTCGTGTTGTGAGATGCCACGAAGCTGAGATAAAAGCCAGAGAGGAGAATGGGAGTTCATTGTCAGTATTCATTGTCATTGCTACTAAATTTACAAAGCTAAGTCAACCGGTATGTACACTTAGTATACATATGTATGTTATATGTATATATATGTATACTATTAAGTTTGAAATCAATTATTTTTAAAAACACAAGTAGCACAAATTGTTTTATTATTGATTACGTGTGAAGTGTTGAGAATTGTAAATTTAACACTCATTACATAAATAAAATATTTTGTAGCTATTTGAAATAGCCATGGCTGAAGGACAGCAGCCCACACGTGTATCTACAAAGGAAGAAGTAATAAATGCAGTACTGTCTGTTCAAGAATCAGCTTTAATTTGTCATAGTCTTCATAAAGGAAATGTATCTGATGTTGGCGAAGTATCACTAGACTTATACCAACCAAACAATAAACATCCTAGATTTACAATATTTATATTAGACAAACCTCAAACAAAAAAGGCAAATAGAACATATGCTGCATTTATTGTTCCACAAGGAAGGTATTAATTTTTTTCAGTACTATTAATTTTTTGCTAAACTAAAGATCAATTTCAAATTTATCTGTGTTTATTTTTTATGACAGAGAAAATGATTGGCTATTCAGTACGAGAGAAGGAAGACAACAATTATTACTCAGCACACAACATGATCGGTTAGCCATAGTAATTTTAAGAAGAGAACACACCTTCGACAGTATGAATGCTGTTCAAAGTGAACTTGGGAGTAGCATTCGAAATTTTGCACCTATTGATTTGGCTATCCAAGAAATTCCATTTCTAACTTTGGGTAATGATGTTGGAAAGCGAACAATTTGTTACGAAGGAGAAAGTGATATCAGTGGTCCTTTTATCGTTGAAGAAGTAGAAGATGACTGTTGCATACACAGAAGGGTTATTTTTTCAAATAACCTGTTTGTCACGCAAAGTGAATCCAGATTAAAGCTTGGTACATATTACAAAAGAAAATAATTATTATGATTATTACTTATTGCATGTTTAGTGACGTCAGAAGTTAAAGAATTACAATAAAAGAAACTTTATGGTTTGCAGTCTAAGTATACTTTTTTATGCGTCATACAATATGAATATTATCATCCAATTTTATTTCACCTTAAGAAGTATAGCCCTACTCAATTTTATATTTTTCTTTATAGTAACGTCAAGAAGAGGTAAAATGAAGAAAGTAATAGATTATGGCTACTTGAGCTGTTATCATCATGTGTACATGGTAGTCGCTGTAAGTACAGCAATCCAGTCTAAATCATCTGGCCACGTTCTTGTAATTGGTTTAGGAGGAGGAGCATTAAGCTCGTTCCTGCAACGTTCTTTCTCTCAAGTATGATCACTTTGACAGTGTAAAAATGAGCAATATCTTATTAACTTACACTAAAAAATTTACTTTAAATTAATGATAAATACTTCGTTTTTAATTTTTACAGTTAAAAGTTACCACTGTGGAAATTGATGCAGCAATGTTGAAGGTTGCAAAAGAATATTTTGGACTGGTAGTAGATGAAAGGCTAGAAGTGGTCATCGACGATGGTCTTAAGTATTTGGAAGAAGCTGCCAATTCGAATACTCAATTCGATGCTATTTTATTTGATGTCGATAACAAAAACGTCACTGAAGGTATGAATTGCCCTCCGCGACATTTTCTAGATCAACAAATACTAGAATATGTCGCAAAATGCCTCACTGATAATGGTCTCTTCATTCTAAATCTCGTTATGCGAAACAAGTCCCTTAGACCAGAAATTATAAATGACTTAAAAAAAGTATTTAAATTTATCGCAAGCTATCCACTACAAGATGACGTCAATGAAATAGTTGTATGTTCTACTAAAGTTTATGACATGAAAAAATGGGAAAGTTCAGTTTTGAAAGCTGCGCAAAGTTTAAACGACCAAGTTGAAAAAACGAAGTTACTTGAAGATGAAGTAGTCAATATAATGAGTCTTATGTCGGCTTTGAGAATTGAATCGTAAATTAAAGACATCACAAATATATTTTAATATCCTAAATTTATTATATTTATTGCAAATTTCGCAATTAGTTGTAAACACTTCAAAATATATGAATAATTATTTACGTAAATTAACTTTTTTATTACGTTCAATTTTTCGACGAAATTATTATTTAAAACCAATATCTTATACAGATAGGTAGTTGATTTCAAAAATCATTGATTTCTTAACCCTTTCGGTACTACCACCGCCATATGGCGGCTTCCACTGAACGATCTCTGAGGCCTACCGCCGCCCTATGGCGGCATCCTTAGAAAGTTATCTGTGTAGGTTACGACAAAGCAGTATAAACATTTTAGAAATGTTTTTTAAAC
>JABFPT010002687.1:0-13053 GCA_022817245.1 Nixonia krombeini
CCGTGTGCTCAGCGTTTTCTATACACGTATGATTAGACGAGCGTAGTAGTGTGTATGTGTCCTGTCAATATATGGTATTCTTTTGTAACTGTGTTTAACGTGGACTGTTGTGAGTGTGAGACGTACGTTGCTCTCGGTGTTGAGGGAGGGTTGGCAAACGGTGATATGGTGAAATTAAAGGCGTGTGGGGGGGGGGGGGTGGGGGTGCCTGATAAAAAGACGGGCAATACTGATATACGCGTGGAAAGAAGCGAAAAGAGGTCATGCAGAGATCTTTGAATTTGCTCTTGGTGGCTCACTTTTAATCGAATCTTCACTACTTCGACGATTTATCGACATTTTTTTAAAGTTTATTAACCGACGGGCTTTGTTGGTCGTCCTAATGAAGCTTTTTCACGACCGACAATACTTTGTCAGTCTCATCGTCCGGTTGGTTTTTTTGGAAAACGTAAGACGAGTGTCGATGGGAGAAGAATTTTGGAAACGGTCGTCTTGCGAGAGAATCTGTTGCGGGCGATTGTGTTCCGACCGAAGCGGCGTGATTGAGCAAGACCTGCTTTAATTCCACTCGGTCGGAAGAGGATGTCGAGGTTGTGTTTCCTGTGGTCCTACGGCGGTGATGGGTTACACCCCGGATTTTGCCGCGTGTTCCATATATTCGTCAAATTGCACGTTGCGTTTACCGATCGCGTGTACAACTGGATTCGTCGCGTCGTCAGAAGTTTGCGAGATATGTGTGAAAACATCCCTCCCTTTCACGAGCCCGGCCAAGAGTACCCGAGTAACCTGAAAATGCTCGACGAGAAAGTAAAAGTACACCTTTTTTTTTTTGCGTGTTCGCGTAGTAGCGAGAAGATACGTGACAAAGACAGGCGTGCGCGCAAACGCGATTCGTCCGGACCCGAAAATGGTCGTTGACCTTTGACCGGTCGTTGGGAAAGAAAGTTTTCGGAAAATGACTCGACATTCCTGATTAATTTTGTCTGTACTTAACCGCGTGCCGATATCGTTGTTCGCCAACGACAACTAAGCAAGAAAAGTTTCGATAAAATCGCGTTAATGGTTTTCTCTCGGACGTAATGTCTCCGAAGCTCGTTACAAGGAGATAAAAGTTGATGCAACGGCTCGCGTATTGCAATATCCGAATATGTTCGTCAGCGTGTACGAAGCGCGAGCAAGAGTGTCCGTCACAAAGAGCGCGACTCGTATTACGCCGAGGGAAACAACGCCGTGGGCGACGAGCCGGTGACATTTGCCCGCGAAATGCTGGATAGAGACAGGACTAAGGGTTGATTCCCGATTGGTCGGTCCTCATTTCTCGATCCGCGAGATGAGCGAGAGGGAATGCGAAGCTTACCTCCCCTTTCTTCCGTACTCTCCTCCCTCGTGGTTCTCCATCTCCGTCTCTCTCTCTCGGTATCTTTCTCTTTCTCTTTGTCTCTTGTGCGCACTCCGTCTCTCTCTCTCTCTTTGTCTTGCTCCGGACGTAATTCTCCTTAATCGAAGGAGGATGTGGAGTCGGTTAAACCGAAGTCAGTCAGTCAGTTTCATTTGAACGTCAGCTGCCCGGATGTCTCCCCCATCTGTGGGACTCGTGTTGCAGGGAACAGAGGCACCCATGTGAGACACCTTCTCCTCCCGTGCTCGCTCGCTCGTCTGTTACTCGCTCAGGTGGACCCACAGACGCACGTGCACACGCGCACACACCGGCTACACTTCACACGAACGACGCGCCGCGCATCTGGATGAGCACCGCACGCGAAAACTCCTTCGTGTACTCGCAAGAGTCGCTGCCACCGCGAGCGTAATTGCTCGACTCACTCGCAGAACCGTGTCGCCTCGAACGCGCCGGTTAGCCTTCCCGCGACAACTACGGTTCCTCTCGCACAGCTTTTCAGGATGTTCCATTGTCGGGTCGTAGTCGGTGACCAAGGAGAGTACAAGACCTTGCTAAAAGCTCGGGCCACGTTCACGCTTCGATCCATTGTCCTGACGGGAACGTGCATAATCGTTCCTCGCCTCTGTGCATTTCGAAACACGTTTGTTATAATGGAACGGAAAGAAGGAAAGGAAAAACAAATAAAAGCGAGCAATGTATATTATTACGGCTCGATTATTTGCGAGTGGCTTCCGAAATCAACCGTATTGCGATCTGCGAACACACATCCCGACATATGCGCGCGGAGATCGAGAGACATACCGGACATTTGTACCCGATAAGGAATAATCGGCAGGGGGACGCAAATGAACGGGCGATCGAAAGTTGGCTAATGGGAAATAAAGAGATATTCCAGCAACGCATACTTTGATCTTTGGGCGATAAGTAGACGCGACCTTTGCCTCGGCGCATGGTTTCTCGTGCAGTCGACGGATTCCGATCGATCCAACGCGGAAAAGGAGAAGAGCAATATCGTATGCAGAATGCGACACAATACCTGTGTCGTTTGGTGGAGCGAGTCGACGGTAGCTGGTCCCCTTTCAAGCGGCCTTCGATCCGCGTGAAAGAAAAGAAAAAATATTGAATTTCGCGCTCAGGCATGCAGATTCGGTGTGAGAACCGAGTACCTGCTCGAACTCTGCAGGCGTAAGCGATCTGACATTGAAGACGTTAAAGTCGACGAAAGGCGGAGAGCGCCGGGCGGGGAATCGCCAGCAAAGATCCAAACGATGATCCGTAGCTGTATTTCGATGCGTAAGCACGAATCACGGTGGCACATACGAGCTGGCGTCCGCGCAACATCGTATTTCACCTGGGCAAACCTTCTTATCTGCATTCGTGGAACTGCTCTCTCATGTCGCGGCAGATTCCGTTCGCCAACAGGAAGTTTTCGCCAAGACGACGGATGACGTATCTCGTGCATTTCAATGGCCTTGAGAATCTTTTTTGCGGGGATCGAGTGTTATCGGATTGTCCGGAAATTTGGTATAGTCGATCCACTGTGTATCGGTTGACGGTTGCTCGAGGAACCGAGTCAACCCTGCTGCGGATTTTTCTTTTTTCGTCCCTCTAATTAACAACGGGTTGTTCGTCAACGTCGGAGGAAATTCGCTTTGGAATAACACGATCCGACGATCGCTCGAAGCGAATGACTTTCCTCGCGGGCAAAACACCTTTGTCCTAAATTACAACTCGAGCTGAGCGATACAACCGTATTGCGAATCCCGACAGTTTCGGTCCAACAACCACCTACTTAAAGTCCACGACCCTGAAGAACTGTCATTTCCAAAGATTTACCCAGTGAGTAAGCTACGTTTGTAGGATTCGTTTGAAACTGCGACATACAAACTGTCGAAATACAAGTCGTTGATTGCCGACTATTAATAAACGCATGTTACGTCTAGAATGCGGAGCAAGGTTTGTGTGCCGAGTTGTACGCTAAAAATGAAAAGTGTACGATTTCCCGTCAACATTTCCCCCATTCATGTCCCCGAGCGGTACCAACAGTGTCGGCGAGTGTATCGAGTGTCTGGAACAGGCGATTATTTAGCGATTCCATGTCGGCACGTGTGTCTGTGTTGGTGAGGATGAGAAGGGGGATGGCGAAGAGGTTGAGGGGAGGGCGGGGAGGGAGAGGAGATGGAGAAATGTGCGTGTACGTCACCGCCGCTGTCACCGCCGCCTTCGACGGCGTCGCGTGTGCAACGGACGAGGACGCGTCGACGTGTATATATCATGTCGACGTGTACACCACGTCGACGTGGTTCCGCAGTGCTCGTACGTTCGTCGATCGCGAGGGCGGGTAAACCGACGATCACCCGGTATATTTGGAGGGGAAAACGAAGATCGGCGGCGTCGTGTGCCGCCGCGGTGAGGAAGCGAGGAGGACGACGGAGGAAGAGAATCAGGGGCGTCGGCGGCATAGGGGACTTTCGTACACACATATACACACCCACACACATAGATACAACCAAGCGGGGACAGCTCGTGTCCCGTCAGCAACATTTCGAGTTCAACGATCTTCGACGGAACAAACGGTCCCGTGCGATTCGATCGTCCTCACTTTCGGCGAATCGTCGAATTTGAGACGCTTTTCGGGACATCGTAGTTGGTCACTGACACGGGGAAACGCGGCGACAGAGATGCTCAGCTGCAGACTCGATCGCTCGCGTTTCACTCTGCACTGTATATGACGTAAAAGGTGAAGTCTGAAAAGTGACAGTCCAGAATCGAAAGGCGAATTGAAGAAAGATAATTAATAGGGAAAATCAGCGTTTCTCAATTGATCTTTTTTATAACGATGCTTCGTTATAAAAAAAAAAAAGAATGAAAATTATCACACATAATTTTACATACTTCCTCATGAGTTGACAATTATTTTTGTTTTTTAATAACGGATAAAGATTAATGTCCGCTAAATAGACCAGCAGACCTTGCTGGAAGCAACGTCGAGGACAAAAATCATGGGAAAAACAGGTATAAAAGTTAGTCGTATCTTTACGGACAAACGAATCATTTTTTCCACAATATTTGTATCTCTTTCGTGTTATCGCACACCGTACACGAGAGACATTAGCCACTGTGGCGTTGGTTCGCTGCTAATGATCCCGAGCAATTCCACGTGCGCGGAGTACATTCGTCGGAGATATATTCGTGACAATAATATCACGAGGAGATAGAAATCAACCAATTAGAGTCGATATCCGAGTGCGACTGACTAAGACTAACGTATCGACGTTTTTAACGCGAGATTTCCAGCGATTTCAAGGAAAGGCAATTTCTACTCCGGAATTGCCCATTAGCCAATGTATTAGATATACGTGCGCTCGCGTTCCCCGTCTGCAGGAGAATTCATTTCCCTCGATTCGCGGAGAAAGAGGCTAAAGCTAGTGAAATTTCATCGATTGCGCGCGAATGCGAAATGCCGTTGGAGACAATTGGAAAATGTAGAAAAGGGACGGACGTTTGTGGAGCGTTGTCACCTGGGAAGTTTCAACACCGGTTTATCGGTACAACGGGTCAAGTTTCTCAGGATGGACGGTCGTGGATTGACTTATCGAAAAAAGGGGTCGCGATTGTACGCATCGCCTGCGATAAGGGATGAAAGGGTGTCGATGAAAAGGTCGATAACGCGTTGTCCGAAATGTAGAATAGACTTTGGAGATCGATTATCGGCTTCGTCAATACGCGATAGCGAGCAGCCGCGGTGAGTAAATCACGATTTGGAAAAACGAGACAGCAGAGGTGGGGTTCTCGCGAGACTACGCCGGGAAGTTCCGGGAAGTGGCTGGCCGTGAGGCCGAAGGGGTTAGCTCGGTAGCTGGGTGAACCCGGATGGTTCTCCAGACGAGTGGGAGAGCCGGCGTCGGGTGCACGGTCGGTTGAGTGGCGGGTGGTTGCCGGGGGAAGGGGGAGGCAGCTGCGGTACAGGGGTGGGGTTGTCGGTTACGACTGGTAGGGGGTGGATGGAGGTCAGGGGTCAGAAAGAGAGAGGGGCCGGCTCGAGGGGAGGAAATGGCGGATAAGGACGAGGAGAGGAAGAGACAGAGAGGGAGAGTAATTCCAGTGACGTTTCGACTCGCGCGGAGGTGAGCCAGCACACCGGCCAGGTATTGACCCGTTGCCTCCCTAGCTGTTACCTGGCAACCGTTTGTAGCCAACACACCTATGAAACCTTGGAGATCTGACTTCAGCGCGCCGTCCGCTTCCCTCCCCCTGCTCACCCTCGCTCATGGAGTTACACCCTCCGACGGACATCCCCCAATTCCGGGAAAAAACGACTGATCATTAAAGGCTTCCTGGCAGATTGTCGCTTTCCTCCCCTCGCACGACCGCATCTCCCTCCAACTGGATCGGCTTCCAGAACAACGCGATTACAATTTCAGGTGGAGCCCTCCATCTCCGTAATTCGCTCCTCCGAGTCTCATCGTGCGCGAAAAGTCACCTTCGAGACATATAATTCGTTAGAGCCAACGAAAAAGCACGAAATAGAATTTCTACGATTGTCGTTCCATGAAGTCGATGAAGAAATGAGGAAAGAGCGGTGCGTATTAGGCGCAATTACGGTGGTGCAACGGGGACTGGCGTTCGCCGAGATGACGCATACTGTTACGAGCGACCGCTTCTTTCGATGGTCACTGGCTCGCGCAATTTAGCGCACGGTTACAATATGAATAATAAATTGACCGAGTGAGGGTGCGGTTGTGGCTGGAATCGGTCCGGCGGGTTACCTAGCTACGGAAACCACCCATTCCCCGTGTTCTGCGGCACGCGGCGCTCACCTACGCGCGCCCACGCTCGTACACACAGACGGACCCGGAGCCATTCCAGCGTCGACGTGTACGTATCTCCACCTACCATATATTCGTATGACTATACATCCACTATGGTCCTCCTCTGGCCGGAGTAAAATCAGCCAGCCAGCCAGTCCGATCAATACCCGGAGACCTCGCTCTACCTCTTTCTCTCATTCTCTCTCTCTCTCGCTCTCCTGCTCCCGTATTCTCTCTCCCTGTTTCAGTCTCTCTCTCTCTCCGTTTCTCTTACTCCATTCTCCCTCTCTCTCCCCCCCCCCCCCTCTACCCTCTCTACCTAGCGTTTAATTCATTCGCGGGTAACATCTTCCATGGAAAATATGCCTTTCGGGGAAACAATAGATTAGCCGTTCAGCGGCACGGTTTTTAGAGCCAATCTCATCCATCTTCGGAGTTGGAAGTGTACACGCCGCTGGTAAAAGCTCGCATGACGGATGTTTTCGCGTCTTATCGAATTCCGATGATACTCGAGCCGTGGGGATTTTTAGGGGCACGTTACATTTATTTATTCCACATTTACACTTTTTGTATATTCTATGTATATACATACATTTTTTTGTTTCGCGCTGAAGCAATCTGGATCCTTATGAAATTAAAATTGAAAGGTGGGCAGCCTGTGTCGGATATTATCTTTAAGAGGGCTTTTTAGGAGTGCTGGTCGTCTCAGCTGAAAAAACGTCAGGTTAAAAAGCAGGTTCGGAGGGTCATCGAGGAGGCCAGAGACGTCTTATCGGCGAACTCGACCAGAGTCTTGACTCGGGGAGACTTTGTACGCCGAAAGACGGGAAATAAGAGAAGGAAGAGCGCATCTCGCGAAGCGACGACTCCGAAGGAGCAGCCGTTGCGGCTACTGCCGGGAAGGACCTCGCCGGGGTCACCGTTGCGGAACGAGGCCCAACAGTCGGACGCATTGTTCCGGCCACTGTATAAATACACTGCTCTTGGCGAGGCGCGTTCTCGCGAGATACACTAGAGCAGTTCTCACGGCGTGATTGTTCCTTCGCGAGTTCACGCTTTGTCGCGTCAGTCGAAACGCCGCCAGTCCGAAATACCCCGAAATGGAAAGAACCGCCGCGATTCGGCAACTGGTCTCTCGGGTTCGCGTGTATCGACGAGCCAATTAAACGAAAATATCGCGGAAGCGGTCACCTTGGCGGAAAACGCTCTTTGTCACACGTAAGGGCTCGCGGTACGAGAGCTGCTCATTAGCGACATTCCGCGTCGCTGACTCACCGTTTCTCTCGTTTCCATACGCAAACGCGCGAATGGCGTATCGATTCCGAGGCTGCACGTGTAGATCGATCGATTTTTCGGCCCTGAATCGCGACGTTGTCTCACGGCCGGATTCAGCCGGGTTACCATTGGTTTCCCTCGTCTCCAAGGCCGGTGAAGCAGCGCTTTCGTGACGCGGTTGATCGAAGCCCGGTGAAAAGTTGAAAAACGACGAAACGGCTTCCGGCTCTTTTCCCTCCCTTTTTCACTCGATCGCAACCCCACCGCGCATTCGATTATGGAGAAGATTGGGAAAACTTGATCGTTGATTAACGCTCCACGCGATCCCGGTGATGCTGCGTCATCCTTTTTTTTTCTCATAGATTGAATCGAGGCAGGCGAAAGGTAACGATCCGCGTGTACTTTCCTCCAGGTTTGCCTACGAAAAAAGAAAATAAATGACCCCGATCTCCGATTTGCATGCGCGCGAAAATAGGTATGCCGCACGTACAGGCTGATATTTTATGAATGGCCTCGATGCCGGAGCTCGACTCTCCACCGAGCTTTTAATCACGAACACGTCAGACACCGAGCTTCTGCATTCTCACCGTATATGGATTAAGATGATCGTTATACGATCCACGCGCATTTCGATCGCTCTTATCGCCGCTTTTATCCTTACTCTTTCTTCAGATTTAGCTTAGGTTAGGTCGAGCCTACGCTTTCCGTCAGAAATATACCGCGGACGAAGAAACCCGCGCATTTTCGTTCCACGTTGATTTCGGACTATATATTCCAATCTTTTCCCGTCGTCAACTTTGACGTTATTTTCTCACACAGACTTGTCGTTTGCTTTGGTTTTAAGCGAAGCGGAAATGCGTTGCTTGGGATCGCGATTAACGACGATGCGAAATTGCGTCGTATCGGGTAACGGCGAGGTGGATAGATCTGTCGTCGTCCAACGGCGATATCGTGTTTTCAAAACAGAACGCACGAGCCGAGATGTCGGTTTCGTGTGCGGTAACGACGGCTCGCGCGGTTGTTTTAATTTTTCACGACGTTTCTGCAGTAGGACAAATAACAGGATATACGGTGTCCAATGAGCATCCTACTGTCTGCGGCGTCTCTGTCCGTTATCGACCAGTCGCGGCCACGCTCTGCACGTTGACATACGCAGGGACGAGGACACTCACACAACCGAACCTGAAATTGCAACGCACGCTCGAGCGAGATACCGTCGACGAGAAAAATACCCAGCGGGCAATGTTTTTCTCATTTTTCTTTTTTCCTTCTGCTCGTCCAACGAAGCACCTCCGTTTCGCGATTAATTATGAATTTTTAACACTGCTCGGATGTACCTCGACTAACGACGCAGCCCTTGTTTCCGTATTTTCCTCTTGTAAATTTCGTCTGTCCTTTTCTTAGATCGTGGTTTGTGGCGTTGCGTTCTTTTTCAGGACTGATGGATTAAGAGTGGACATGGGTAAGCGAATGGACAGGACACAAGTGTCGTTGGCGTATAATACGACATAACAGGTTTGTTTGACTTTCCCACTTCTGTGGAACGCAACCTGTGAAAAGCGTATTATGCCGAGCGTGTATATACGCCCATAGCGGAAAGCATTTCATGCCCGGCGTGTATATACGCTCGTACCAGTGGCCTGGTTAACGAACGATGCAAGGTTCTCCGTCGATTGGAACATCATCCGTAAATAATGTCGACGCACTCGAATCAAGTCTCTATTGGTCAATTTTCCACCATTTTCCCAATCGAGGTAAACCACTCGTGTGGAAATTAATCATTTCATCTCGTTTATATTCGTTGCGGTAGATTTCACCGGGGACGGCTCGGCGTTACACCAACAAAGGGGCAGGGGAATGTAAGCGCCGGTAGCCGGGCAGTACCAGTGGCGGCACAAAAGGGATGCTGTCCTGACATTTCAAAGCGTGACATTTGACTTCCCCTTTTGTACCCGCGACCCTCTTCACGAGCCCGTTCAAACACCCTCCCCCCGCCCCTGTGCAATTTCCCATCCGATCACGAGTCATTATTAAGAGCGAACATCTCCCGCCTTTCCGGGTGACATAATACCGTCATCTCTCACCCTCTCAGTATGCTCTTCCCACACAGCCTTCCTTAATAGCCGTGTCCACACAAAGCGACCCAGCGGCGATGCTTTCAGAGGGTGTTTTCGACGATGTATCTCTCTTACCTGCAACCACAAATATTTGCCCTGCCACGGCTCACTCGCATTACCTTTTACTCTCATCCAATTAACGTCGTTAGCTCGCCCTAATTATTTCCTCTCCACGACACGTACCACCGTGTTTTGTACTCATTCTATACAATTGGTAACTTTCTTACCGATAACGTCACGAATTAGCGCAATGGCGATACCCAACGCTATTCTTTACAGCGAACGATACACGATTGTTTATTACGAATCAGTGCTCGGTAAAAAAAACGAATAAAACCGGGCAAATGTTTCTTTATCAACCTCGGCCCGTTAAACTCCGCAACGTCTCTCACGTCGCCTCTTTTCTCCAGTTGAATGTCAGGTTAGGCGGGGTGGGGGAGTGACGGGGGATGCGTTGGCGAGACAGCTACAGCTTTTCTCGAGTCAGCTGTACCTACTTGGCCGATAATAAATATCCATTAATGCGGGGAGCCGGGTGGGGGTATTTATCACGCACGGGGCAGATGACTGGAGGAGCAGATCCAGCTGCCTGCGATGAGTCGACGATATAATCCGAGCCATCCCGTCGGCGATTCGCGAGAGCGCTCGCCAACGGACAAAGGAACGGCGCGACGCATTTCCACGTGAGTTTCGACGGCGAGGCTGTCTTCTACGCGTGTGACGCGCGCGTGCACAGGAGATATTGGCCGAATGTGAGTCACAAAGCGAGAATAAGGGAAAAAAAGGAGGAAGCGACTGCGGATGGCTCGTGCCCGTTCGAGTTACCTGCGGTGTTAGCAGCGGTAGCAGGTGCCGCGTTTACACACACGCGCGAGCCCCGCAGCCGATGCGGAGAACAGGTATTCTACCTGCGGCAAGATGTTGCGCGAGATCAAGAGAACGCAGCATTCGCCTTGCGTCCAACAATGACCCGCGATTATTTGTCACGAGTTTCACCAGCTTGCGCAACTTTTTAATTGGGCCGGTTGGTCCGAAACCAGTTGGTCGTTTCTCCCTTTTCTTCTTTCTTAAACCACTGCAACCTTTTCCACGGATCTACCGGTCGTTATTGTACACAGCAAATCTTAAATGTCGTTTTTTAGGAATAAAAATAGTCCGAAGATGCCGCCCGAACGACCGGAGAGATAAAAAAAAACGACCGATCAAGCTCACACGAGTCGATTAAGCTCTCAACGGTGAGCGCAGCTGTCCGTGTTAACGCTATTCCGAAATTCCGGATTATGTTCGACAAAACCACTCTCGATCTCGAGAGGGATGTGCAGGTAGGTCATAGATCATGGCGGACTGTCGACGCAACCACGAAAGAGCCAGGTTGTTCGAGAGAGGAGGAAACGCGATGACCTTTTTATTGCTTCCGTATGGTGGAAATGTCGTTAGAGCGATGAAGAACGGTATCAACCCTGGTGGCATTGCCGGGGTACAGGTAAACGCCGCGTTGCCATATGCCGAGCGAAGATATCGGCGATATCTGGAAACGGTGGATTTTCGAAACGTGTAAGACGGACGACCGACAACAAAATTGTCGTCGCAGTTAGCGCCAAAATTGCCATTACCGCGGCGATGTTGATTTCTCCGCAGATGATGCAGCTTTCGTCGGCTGGTTCGGCGTTCCTTTTTTTTTCTCTTCCGACGGGGAGCAACGTCCAGACACTCGGTCCGACGGAAGATCTCGATATTCGCATCTTGAAAGCTGACGGCACGCGTCTCTGGCAAGGTGTGTGCCTCTCACTTATTCCTTTTGCCTTCTCCTCCCGCGTCCCATTCTCCAACGAACGAGATGGGAGCAGCTGTTGCCGGGCAGCGCATGGCGCGTGCCACCAGGTACCTATATAATAAAAAGGAGATAATGTCAGGGTGCACGCCGGAGAACACACCGTGCCGGAGAACTCGTAACCGTGGAAGAAAGGGGCCGCCGCCGCTGCTACAGCGGCCGGGCATCGATCTTTCTTACGAACCGACCGGTTCCACTATATGTGTGTCTGTGCGTGTGGATGTGTGTGTGTGTTACCAAAACAAATCATCGATCCGATATTGCCCTCGCCTCGGAACAATGCGCGCAGTTACATCTCATTCGTACCAAAGAAACATCTTTCCCAGACAAAATAAACATTCCTAGATGATTTATAGTAATTTCAGTTAGATCCATTACCGTGGCACTAATGTTGAAGCAACGAGAGTAATTAGGAGCAATGTCTCGTTTGAAGGTGTTTTCGAAAACCGAGGTTTCCGCTTCCACGTTTCTATCTATACGAAAAAGATCAATCAAAGCAGAGTCTATCTACGACACAGCGGGGAGGAAGGCCGTGTTTAATTCGCTGGTAACCCATTGAAGAGTCACGAAAGTCGTCATGTGGGATTAGGGATGGATGAATTAGAGAGATGGGGTGCGCTGACTTCCCCAAGCGAGCTAATAAAAATAAACGCGTTAGTAATAATCTCTCCGCACCCGCTATTATTCAACATCACCCAGCGCCGGATTAATTATCTAATGCCACGGTAACATCTGTCATCGCCCGTGTGCACATCTCTGTGGTCGCATCTTCATCCATGTGATCGGAGTGGATCCAACATCGCCACACCCTCGTATCGAACCAATCCTAATCTCAATTTATATCAGTCATCCGTCATATCTCCTCGATTCGCCCTCCCTCTCTGCTCTCACCCCCATCTCTAGTATCTCCAGCGTTAAACGCACTTTTCGATAAAGGGACCATTTTGACTGGAAAAAGGCACTTTTCGATAAAGGGACCATTTTGACTGGAAATTGACACTTTTCGATAAAGGGACCATTTTGTGTGGAAAAACGCACTTTTCAATAAAAGGACCATTTTAAAGAATTTTAAAAAGGGAACTATATTTAAGACACGTTTAGGATATTGATGTTATGGCGAAGATACTCTGCTCGGATTTTGGTAAAGATTGCAACAGTGAATCTGATGAACTACTTCGGTTTGAGAACCGTGTGTTGCCGCTAAGCGTTGTTCGTGTCATTTATCTACGTGTTTTGTCCATATGCTCCACCTGTGAATAAGTTAACGCGCACTTAAACTGCCCTCCGATAATCCGACGTCGTTATTGTGTAAAAGTCGAAAACGACTTGCGACGCAAATACAGATTTTAATGTATTTATTTCCTCATCACAACGCCTTCTTCCACGTATAACACGAAACGTCTTTAGCAACTTAATTTCTTGAGATAGTGAATTACCGATAAGTGTATAATACTGTTTATTAAAAGTTTATTAATACGTATTTCTTCGACAACGATACCTCGCGGTTATCACTTTTAATATATTAGTAATCAATAACAGTTGGCTGTAATTCACTAAACGAATTATAGTTGTAAAGCAAGCAGCAAATCTTTCTGTGTTTGATACGAAGGACATATTGAT
>JABFPT010002696.1:0-15732 GCA_022817245.1 Nixonia krombeini
AAAAAAGGTAGAGGAAAATTAATGTAAATGTAATAAGTGCAATGTTGACAGTGAAAACGATAGTAATATGATTATAAAGGCTAATAGTAACAGCCAAAGTGAACCAATACAATTCAATTTAAAATATAATTACCCCTTTGTCATTATTGATTGCATGAATTTGTGATAACATGACTTAATTAATCTCACCTAATTAAACGTCCTTTAATGGTATCTATAATATATCAAACGTTTCAAAGTTAAATAAATGTCCCTCATCTATATACATGTATAAAGTAATGTATACATGCCACATATTCCTTCATTTACTGATCATCATTAATATCAAATAAGGCACTTTTATTCATATTTACCTTCTTCCAGCATCGTCTGTTTCCATAAAAAAATTTACGTACAAAAACCGTTTGTTTATTCAGATACCTATATTTACCTGACTAAATGCTGGAAAGTGGTTTGTACACTTTTTTGTAACTACTTACAACGAATGAGCCTAATCCCTCTATTCAAATAACGTTTTACTTAAACTCCACTAAGCACACTCCACAAGTATGCCTGTTCTTAATTGTATTACGAAATTATACAGAGATGAAAATACGACACAACTTGCTGGATTGTTTTCAGCGTACTTACCGTAAACGAAACGAAAATGTTAGGAACACTATTTTCATTTTTGACACTTTAATACTTTAAATTCTGCTGAAGCAATAACATGTTATAAATTATTTTCAATGAATTAAATGTAAACTAAAATAGCAAACAAATACGTTACTACTTTACGCACAAGTTATTTCTTTCTTACTAACAAAGAAACTGTGTACAAACAATGAAAAAACAGATTGCAAAATATAATCCATCGTTGCCAGCGGGAAACGTTAAGAAAAAAAATGGAAAAAAATGATAATGCCAGTACTGTGACCCACAACAAGATTGAAGTTGTGCACTGTGTAAGAAACTTTTCCAGCATGTTTTAAATAGCATTTGCAAGCACATAATGTGCAATACTTCAGCACAGAATTGCTTGTTTGTTCACATGTGTATACTTAGGCGTGCATGAATGTAAATATGCATATGTTTACACACGCATACACGTATTGCATGAATTGTGTACGGTCTCAATTTGTTGGCGAATAAAAGTAAAATGTAAATAGGTCGACGTTACGTGTACTGCAAATTCGAATTGACGTTTAATTGAACGGGGACATTTTCTGCTATTCCAGCGGCTTACCAACTCTGGATGTTCCAAATGTAACGCCCTGCTCATACGTACTTTCCAACTATTTTATAAAGTAACGTCCTCCACGGCTTATACTTCTTCTTCTATGTGTAATGTTGTTGTGAATTTGAGTCTATTACACATATTTTAGTCAAATATTATTTGGGCACTATTTCAGATAAAAATAAAAATGTTGTACTTTGCTTTAAATTTACTTCTGGAGACATAATTACCGGTTTGGTACTTTCCTGTCGAATATGCATTAATCTCTGTAAACGCATTGTGACGGTAGACATAACAAAAAGTTAATTATTGTGACGCATGTAGAAATTAATTCTTGGTTTACGACTCTGTACGTAGAGAGTCGCAAAACGATGTGTTCTAATTGGATTGCAATAATTAAATATTTTTATTTTTTAATGTAAAAATCTTTTTTAAAATCTTCGAAGGTAATTAAGCGTAAATACACGTTTCGTAATATCAGAAAAGACAGTGTTTTAATCGCGGATATCGAATTTTGTCTTAAATTTTCAAACATTTAACAGTTAGTAATATTTAAGAACATTTTGTTTAAAAGCATCTTTCCTATTTGTTACATTACTAAAAAGGGGAACAAAATCGCAATGCGACGCGTAAATATTAAAATAGTGCATTATAAAACTGAAAAATTGGTGACATTTTATACCAAAAATATGCAATGTATTTTGTAAGCGTTACGTAACGTATTGGCAGTAAACATTATATAATAAAATAAGCTATGTTTATCACTCTAATACCTTTCCAGTAGACTTTCCGATCATTTATTTAAACACGGGGAATAATATGCGGAAGCTTTTTGAAAGGTTTAAAATTTTCATTTGCTGAAATTAACGTATTCAGAGTTTTATAACTTTCTCTAAATTTTGCACAACTACAGAATTTGAATTTCAGATATGGAATTCCATACTCAAACAATTCTAAATACGGAATCCTCTGGTACTCTTACGACCGCTTCCGGTCATATTTATAAAAAACAGTATGCAGAAAAAAGCCGTGTACAAGAGAAAACAGTCTAATTAAAAAAGTAAACTAACAAAATAAAAAATTAAATATAAGTATATTTATACTTGTTTCAATACAAAAAAGAACCTGGGAGCAAATTCCGTGAGCTGAATATTTCACATGGAAAAATGTTCTGGTTGGACCCTTTTTCTGTCACAAGTTATGACTAACGACAAAGTCACAATTCCTGATCACGACACGAGACGACGTAAGTGATCGTCTACGCAGTTACTTGCCTTTATATTCGAGGGAAATTTTTGATACTCGGGTTTTCCCATACGCGATGGTGGGATATGCTCGACTATGGCGATTCGTAATTAAATGCCTCATGGACTAATCTTACTGACACGAAAGAACAACAGCAGTGTACTTCGACAACAACTGATCCAAACAAATTCACTTTCATGATTACAAAATATCTAAACATTCGGAAAAATAGACTGCAATTTAACAAACAAAGATATAAAAAAAGAACTGGAAGTGTATCAAAGAGTCTGCAGGGAAAAGGTCGAGTTTCAAAAATCATCAAAGTTACATTTATGGTCCGAAAAAAATATCCATGCGCGTTGGCGGTCGTGCGATCTCCCAAAAACAATATTTCTAGAATTTCCGAGCCGTCGCGTATTTCGCTCAATCCCCGATAATATTAAAGCGGATGTTCGGATTCGAAACACGCGTTCTTCCCGCGTGGAATTCTCAAGTCTCGGACTTTTGTAAGGCCATTTCCGGCTTTCCAATTTCAACCGGAAACGGCAATGCATATGAAGCAAGACTTACGGAAGCGTTCCAGATAGAGCACAGTTGGCAGGTAACAGCACATGCCGTTGTCGCCGTGCACGTGTGCGTACATGACTGCCAATTGAAGAGTGTAATTCGCAGCCTACGCTTCTGACTTCCGTTCCCGAATCACCGTCGCCCCTCACAAACCGTTCATTTTTCACCGGCTATTCCAGCTATCGGTCAAAATCCATGAGAAAGCCCCGAATAAAATAACAATCCGTTCAATCGTCGACGATCGATTCCAAATGTTCGTCACAGTGCGGAAAATTGGCTACATTTCCCTCGCCGGGTAATGCCGCACAGCAGTGAATAAATGACACTCGTGTACCGCGATCAACAGATGATCGCGTTTCACGGCTTCCTCGAATCCGTCCACTTCCGCGCGAATTAATCGCCTCCCGCAACGTTTCACTTATCAGATCTGACGTTCGTGGTTTCCTGCAAAAGTCGCCTGCGTTGCTTCCGTCCCGCTGTTTCGAATCGCGTAACGCGCGAACCGCTGCGCACGATTTGATCCCGCAGCCCCTGTTCGTTATTTCCAGTGCACTCAACTGCGTCCGCGACACTGTTTCCACACATTTTCGGGATCAGAGGAATCACCGCGCACTTCACGCGCATTTTTTCACATTTCCGTTATACCGGAGTTCCCTCTTCCGGCGAACATAGCACTGGACCGGAAACGTCGACTTTGCTGACGGCCCTTCCACGACCAAACCCTTCCGAAGCGACATGAACGTCCTCGCAATAAGGGTGATAAGATCAAGGTCACGGTCCTGGATTCGCAGACACTGACTACCGCGTAATCGTCCACTATGAAGTGAATCGATAGGCTGCGAGTATCCACATTCTTTAGACGTCGTCAACGAGAAGCGTTGTCGACCATCCTGGAATGTCCAGTGACTGGTCTACGATATGACCCGAGTGAAGAAAAAATTTGATCCAAGAACAGATACGCGTGGTAGAGCAACTCGCGATATCACTGTCACAATAATAAACAACGAGAGGAATCTTGACTGAAATTCCGAAGTGATCCGTCAAACTGTTCCTTCTCTTCCCAAATTGTCGGTGGATCTTTGTCCAGGTGCGAATTCGAGGTCCAGGACAGTTCGCCGTCAACAGGTAACATGGGACCTGTGTCAACAACCGCGGTACAACAGACTTCGGTTACCCGGACACGATCCTGGGCAATAAAAGACTTGCGGAGGGCTAACGTTTTACAACACTCGATGTCCCATTCCCCCGAACAATGCCGCGATGCGCGAGGCTTCCACGCGACTGAAGCAAACCCCGCGACGATGCACCGCGAACGGTAACAAAAGCCAGGTTTTTCATATCTTTACCCGGCAGTGTTGCGCCTTTCCCGCTGAAGCCCAGCGCCTTGTTACGCCACTATTCGCGAAGGCTGCAGGTCGGGCGGTACGAAAACATCGCGACGTCACGCGGCATATATCGATCTCGGTGCACTTTTTCGCTCTGATGACACCTCACGGGATCCTCCTCCTCTCTCTCCCTCTCTGTCCTTCTCTCTCATGCGCCACAGCGTTTGACGAGGAACGGCACAAGCCGCGACATCCGCTCGGAGCGGCTCTAACCCGCTGACTGCCAGCATCGCCCCTTTTTCACCCCCACGAGCCAACATCCCTGACCCCTCGCGGCCTTCCCCCTTATTCCTCCAGCCGCAGCCGAATCCACCGCGTCCTCCTACTTCCGCAACCTTCGCCCCCACCCCCTCCAGCCAAACGGATCTCTTTCCGCCGGATACGGGCTACGCTTTGACGCGGAAAATAAACGGGGATTAGATATTCGGTATTAGCTCAAGGGGTGGACGAGCATCGGCCCCAGGCGGCTGTTTGCGAACGGGAAACTCGTCGGAATCGGATCACCTCCTACGGACTTTTATTTAATTTGACGGCGCGCACTCGTGTCAACGAGTGTGCTCGTCGCTCGTGCATCGAATGCTTTATTAGCACTTCCGGCCGACACGTAGGCCAGTATTCGGGAAGAGCGAACGGTGATCTATGGCGAATCCGCCGGGCTGGAAAGTATCCGCGGGAAATTCGAATTCTGCAGGTCATAAGCAGACGCGGAGACGTCGCGAGGAATGTTAACGGTACCACCGACCGGGTGTGTTTACGAATCGAGGCAATTATGCAAAGGGGAGCCGAGCCGCGGCTGATGATACCCAAGACGGATGAGTACGAATTTTGTACTGGTGTAACATCAAGCTTACCCTAAGTAATTAATATCGGACTCGTTAATACTTGAGGTTTGCATTTGAGTAATTACGAGAAAGTATATAAAATTCGTTACCACTGTAAATATATCTGTGTATTTTTATATGACTACCCCATAATAATATTTTTCTCGATTTAGCGACTCCGAAATAGGTTGCAAAATAAATATTTAACGAGTGTTTAAATAATTTATGTTTTCATACCTCGCCACAATCGAAAATGTATGGACATAAATAATGCAACGCCGAATACATCGTCAAACGTCTCGAATTCTCACGAAATATTGATACAGTGGCAGAAGTGCTGTAACGCGACAGCCATTGACTAACGTAATGTCGCGAAATTGTTATTTGATGTGACGCTGCAGAGTGGAAATTCGTCAAAGCACCACTAAATTGCATAGTCGTAGTCTAGTGCGTCAAGAAAGACGAAACTTCCGACTTTCAATAAATTCGATGGGGCGAATTACCGAATTACCGAAGAACTCCGGAAAAAACTTAACTCGCTATGTTTTCTTTGCAATGAAATTCGTCGAACTTTTAAAATTTGTCCGTAATTACGTTTTCCAATATACGTCAAACACGGCACGGGAATTTCTTTCTCTTCGTTTTTTCCTCATTAACAATTTACCAGTACCATGGATATTTTTAACGTTATTCCAATTCTGAAGTGTGAAATAATATACAATTATATACAGTACTGGTCATAAGTCGGAATTCTGAATAAACAGTTCTTGAGTCAAATAGTTTTATGAAAAGTGTTCAACTGAAGCAGCGTGGAAACCAAGTCAATGACTCCTTTAATGTATGTAGATCAAGGACAACTTGATACTTAGACTAATTTACAATAACATTAATGGCACCATTACAGCCTTAATAATGAACGATCGCCGTAATTATTTATGTTGCAATAAATATTTATTCTAATATGCTTCTTGACACGTCAACTTGACTTGCGAAGTAGCAGCCATACCTCCTTAAAAGTGAGGAACCTGATCTAAAACGTGTTATATCCACCGGTGATTGTCAGATAACTTGTACACGAACCTGTTACAGCATCCACCGAGCCATCGAGTGTCAACGAATTTTTATTCACCAGTCAAGCTCTCAATTTACCTCGGCAATCATGTTAAACTTCCAAAAAGTAATAGATTTCAAAGGATAACTTTTCAGCACTTTAGCCAAGCAGTTACTTCCGAAGCGCATCATCTACATTCTACGGGTTTACGGCTGCTTGAGAGTAAAATGCAAGCCAGATACTCTCCAAGACGTGTCGTAAAAATTGGCCTGCTACTTCGCTCATCGGTTAGAGTACTTATAGAGACAGTGGAAGCGTCTTCATCCAAGTTTACGGAAATAAAAACTGGCAAAGGGAGCAAAAAATGCCCTCGACTCGCTTGCTACTCCGCGGCCAGGACTCGACTCTGAAAAAATTCTGAACAACCTGCTGTTTATGAAAGTTGGAAATGTAAGGCTAAACTGATCCAACGGAACGACGTGACGCAGAGATCGAAGCAAAGAACTTCGTTAGAAGTTTCTCAACTTATCGCTGCCTTCGTTTCAAGGATTGTTAAATCGGTAGTCAATAATTTTAGGTAAGCATCAGCCACCTCCTATTAGTGACCCAAACTAGTCTGCGGTGAACGTCCATCTCTTTCACTCCCTGTACGAAGATTCGAAAAATCCATTCAGCTGTTTGGAGACCATCTACCGCAACTGAACGTTGATACCCCAAATATTACTATTTCCTGCAACAGACACGCCAGCGTAAACTTTCCTTCATTTCTGGAAATGCAAATTTTGACTACAACCGATCACTCCAGGTAGATATGCTAACTTCTTACCAAGAGTAGTCACACAACGCGATTTTCAATAATCGAAGACTCGGTAAAAGATGGGTAATTGTTTACATTTATGATATGAATTATTTGTCAAGAAATATAGACCAAAGTCCATCAAGATGAATAAATAATAATCAGAAAGACTTGAGAAATGTACAAATAGAAAAATGGAATAAAGTCGTACATAATAAACTGGACTGGATTTTAAACCAGTCACCGAAGAAATTTCCGTTCGGCAAGGTAAGCTGAGAAGTGACAAGTTTAATAACCTCATTATGCACGTCGAAGTGAATTTTTATATAGGAAGCCCAGAAATCGATTTTATCGACAATCGTCCCTATTTTGACGTGGTTAATTTACGTTATGGAACGGGAGAAAGGCAGAGAGTAAAGAACACGGCGAAATAGTCAATGAAGGAACGTCGAATATATATCTGGGAGGAAAAAGGTACACATTTTCCCGGCGAGCTAACCTAACCTAGTCCAGCCTAACCTGTTACAATTCCTCGGAGACTTTGTAGCAACATCCCGACGTGAAACGTGACTGCAGCTTTTTACTTACCTATATGCATGAAGAAGCTTTACTGCTCCCGTTTCATCCTTACGCCCTTCATCTGCTGTAAAACGCTCGGCTTCCTTAACATATGTCACCCACCATAATCTTACGATACAATGTCTTACAAAGGTTGCCAAACGTTGTACCATTTTTGATGCAACAGAGAAAAAGTTATTATCGAGTATTAAAAATGTAATTATCAACATTGTAATAAGTTGTAGTCAAAATGTTATAACCGAATCGAAAAAATGCAGTCATGCATATCACTTTTATAAAACGAAAATGTGTTAATTATTTTTAATGAGATGTGTATGACGATTTCAATTTGGCAATGCACGTCGAAGTTTACATTTCTCGTGTAATTGATATAGAAAATGTGAGCATATTACACGAAGTTTCATCCAGACACTTGTGAGAAACTTACTCCAGATATAATTTGAGTGATGTATATGTATTTGTATATTTTTTCTTCTCGTTTCAGTAAAGAAAGAGCGATGTTCGCTAAAACTGAGTACTTCATTTATCTTGAAAATTTTAAAGAGGAAAATTGAGAAAACGTACTGAAGAGGAACGTCAGAAGCATCTGGTAATGCTGATGGAAGACCGAATCAAGGCACCGGTAACGTGACCTAACGTAACCCTAACTATAGAGAGGTAAACAGTAACTAGAAAATGAAATAATAACTCTGGACACGACAAAATATCCCACATATAAATTGTTTCCAAGTATTCGTCAAAATTAAACATATTCGTGCATCAGTCAATTTGTTTTAATTATTTCACGTAGTGTATAATACACGTAAATAAAAATTAATGTTTTATACATAATACAAAAATCTATAATGGACCAAAGTGCGTAAAAAATGGAACACGATATTTTAATATAATTTTCAATGTGCGATAATATCGATCGCTCAGGCTACTCGCTACATCAGAATAATTGGACGAGGTGGGAAGAGGTACCGGCACCGTCCGCCAGGATCGCTGCGCGAATTCATTTCTCACACACGAATCGGCATACACGAGCTCACTTAAATGTCCGTTACTAACACTAGTGTCGCGTGCTTAAAGTCCATTCGAGTTATCTGTAGTAACTTTTTGTCACCAAGTTAACACACAATTAATAGAGTAATTAACGATTTCCCTGGAGAGCGTTAAGTGCTCTTGTATACCTTCTGTTCCGATGCAACGTGCTCTTGTTTGTTGAATAGAAAGTCAACCACGGTTCTGAGATTGAAGTTTCGGGACCACTCGTGACCCCAAGGCGATAATTAACGAGCATAGAAACTAAAGACCCGCCTTGCCTTGTCTATTACAATTTCAAACACTCATCAAATTTTTTCGCGATATTTTATCACCATGAAATGCTCACTGAAATATTGGATCACCTTTGTTACGATCATCTTTGTTCGGAAAACTACGCAAAATCTGTGGCAATTATTACTGCCTAATAAACGTGCGTATTCGATATCCACTTTCCCAATCGCGGGTTAATCAAAAGGAATAAAAAAAGTTGTGAAACATCAAACGCCGCTAGGGCCGTTACATTAGCCGTCTTAAATAAAAAATTTCTTACTTGCATAAAGGAAAATGTTATTAATCACGGTGAGCATTTTATTGACTTATTAAATAAATTTAAATATCCAGAAAAAATTGCGGCTTACATAAAAATACGCTTCAACTACGAAACAGATACTTAAAAGAATCACCTCGATGCGTGATTTGCATGCCATTTACTTTCCTTCATAAAAGTCAAAAGTTCGGAACTGTTCTCTGGCCATTGGGCGCGAAACTTCGATATGTCGAAACGAATCGAAACGCATGTTTCATGCAATTCCGCGAGCATAACCGTTGGGAACGTATTGTCCGGCTCGGTCATTTATTGCCACTGGAATACTGAATGAAAATTTGATGTCCTGCCGCAGACCAAGAAGCGTATTCCGGAAGTGATGCAGAAATCCATTTCCCATGGCATAAATACCCACTAAAGGCAGCGCGACCGGACCTTTATTTTATGGCCGTTAAAGAATTCTCTTTCCGATAGTCCAGCGATTTCGAACGCCAAATTTAATAAAGTGTTATTTCGATCTTGTTCTACTTCAATTCGCTCGGTACGGAACGGCGCAATCAAGAGTACAGAAAACAGCGATTGGACACATATTGCCGGCTACGTCAAGAATCAAACTTTATTGTGGAACCTTGAAAGAATCGTTCACGTTTGCCAAATAAACGGCCCGACCAACATGCATAAATCTCCCGCGTCAAAATATAATACGACCGTTTGGCAGTTTCTGCTGTAATGAAACGGCCGACATGTTTATATAAGCAACGAAATGTTTCTACAACCAAAGTAGGAGCTCACCTTGTCCGATCAAACGTAACATTTACCGCAGCACGTTATTTTAAATATTTGATGAAGGATAACTAACACGTTACATCACAAAAACTTTGTGCTCAATTCTGACTTATGCACAACCTTGATTTGATATATTTCACCTTTGTCCGTATTAAGATCAAAGATAAATTATTTTGAACTTTTGAATACAAATGCTGTTCCGAGATCGAAATCCTCCGAATTCATCTCTCACTTACAACTAACCTTCATTGACACAATTAACCTCATCCGCGTCATCAGGTCATATAATACTCCACGTCACGTGACTATATGTATAATCTACTCCAAAGCTGGAAGAGCCAACCAATTTCCCTTCGAACGGAAAAAAATAACAGTAACGGTAGCGAATGGAAGCAGAAACAAAGGTAAGCAGCCGTCGTTGTCAATGAACTTAATAGTGCGTTGGTGCACGTGTTTCTCGGAGCACAAACACCAGTTATTTACAATCCGCCAGGTGAATTGCAGTGTGTCACGCATGCGATTGAAATACGGCCGGTGGAGATAGCGAAGTGAGAAGGCACTTTTCCTCGGCGGCTTGACGCTGGAAAAGTGAAGCGTACTGCCTGGAGCGTGCCGCTGTGTGTGTGTGTGTGCGTCGGATAAGCAGTCATAATCCAGGAAGATGGCCATCGCTCACCCGGACGTCCCTTTATCAACGGCCGAAAGTTGCGACAAAGAGGAACCGGACCCGACCTTTTGACCCGCTAATTACTCGGCGTAGACTGTCCCGAAGTCTAATTAATCAGCGTCTGTAAGAACAAAAGATGTACAAACATGCAGATGGCTTTTATGACAAACGCTGTTCATTCATGGACGCGGTAGTTGGCTACCCTGCGCAAACACGTTCGGACCTTCTTTGTAAACGTAATTGTAAACCGGGTTTGACATAACACTGCAACGTTTGACGGACGTTACCTCAAGCAAGAAGTAACATTTGATGAAGGCAAAGCCCATCGCGCGGGAATAAAGGCGTTTAGAGAGAGGGAAATGATGATCGGTGTTTACGGTTTGTTGGGGTGAACGGCTACAAGTGTATTGAAGCCCGTTCTGTCTCATTGGCAGTATCAAAGCTATCAATTACGACGTTACTTGTGGCGGGTCGACGTCTGCCCATTTAGCAACGTTGATCGCCGAGGATTCCCTACTGCCACTCACAGCCAGGCGAAAATCCTGGACAGCGGCGACCCTATCGCCTCTGGGACACTCGATCTGGGCTATTGGCAAAGCACTATTGCCATGCAGCGCACCGAAACCGTCAGACATTCCTAGTCTCACCGGTATTCTACTGGTTACTGCGCGGATATGCATACCACAGTCTTTTATTTGCTCTGCTTATGGCTTCTTCTTCTTCTTGCATCAGGGGTGGATGTAGACTGAAGCTTTGTGAGAACAGTCAGGAATGAATTTTCGACTATACAGAGTAATCACGAGGGAAGCACTGTGGGAAAACAACTTTCGGACTTCTAAGTAACTAACTTTTTTTTTCGCTGTAGTTTTGAACTTTTATAAACAATAAGCAGTTTGGTTTTGGCAGAAACGAATTACAAACGTTTGTTTATAATTTAAATATTTTTATGAAGCTTTCAGTAATATCCCCTACTTCCTACATTTCTTCTCTTAATCGTCAAACAAATGTACGTGCAGTATTGAAATTTAAAGTGAACATACATAGTACACAATTCTAGAACAATTTTAGAAAAACTGAGAATTCCACGGATTTGAGAAATTAAAAGAATTGAGAACGCTTATTTAGAAAAATAGTCAGGGAACGTATAAAAGATATGTCTAATGTTGTCTAAAGCTTTTGTGACATATTTTCATACAAACCTCCGAAAATTGGAATATAAATTTTGTCTCAATTCGTCAAAGTGCTTTCTATTTATATTGAAAATTGAAAACCCTTACACAGTTTTCTCGAAGTTTTCCAACTTTCATCAAACTTTGTTACATTGTGCTACTTCTGGTTTATGTACATATTGTCCATTGCGCTTTTACTGTTTGTATTCTATAACTTTTTATTGCTTATTGAACTTTTATTATTACAGTTCACAATTTTCTTTTTTTCAATCTCAAGTTTTCTATATTTAATTTTGCAAAGCATTTTCTTGCGCTACTTATTATGAAGTTTTCTAGCATTATTCGATTAAACAAAACTTTAAAACAATTTTTTGTGTACTTCCGGACCCGTTTGGATTCTTCTCTTGATTTTTAAGAAGCTCCTTCTACTTAACCAAACACAATTTAACGTTAGTTACTTTAAACACTTTTTTCATTCAAATTTAGATAATTATTTTGCTCACGTACAAAAATTGTTTTCTAACAGAATGTTTGATATAATTTAATGTAGAATGAACTTGGACTGAATTATTTTATAGCAAACAGTATTTTAACGTTTTGCACTTTAATTTCTTTTTTACATCTATTGCTTTAATTACTTTTCGTCAATTGTATGAATCGTGTTGGGTATTGTTCAATAATCAGTGAAATATTTTGCGAAATTCTGTAAAAAAAATATTTTGCGAATGATTTTTACAAAAATCATTTTTTCAGGTTAAGAAAAAAAATTATACAAAAAGCAAGTGACTATTTAACCATTTGCTGTCAGTTTGCTGATATATATCAGTGATACATTTCCTCTCTTCTCCATGGTCTACGCCTCCAGTGCATATTCAAGCTGCTTGATTGGCATGATCTTCAGCTAGGTTTCCTTCCATTATTAGTGAAATATCGACGATAACAAAGCACAACGCTTGATGCGCTACATCATGTTAAGAGAATGTCTTTGAGTACGTTGTTTAGCAACATCAAGAAACTCTATACATCGATGATTTGTTCAGTTATAATTGTCTTGATTTTGAAAACGTTTTTCTTGTCTTATTTCTGCAACTGTCACTCATTAACGTTTATATTTTATCCTTCAAAACATTGGTTGTAATTTTACATGGTTACCAATCTTTGTACCAATACTCTTCGTGCTAATGTGTCTGGGTCTAGCTGCAGTTCCCACGACCATGCTCAATGAATTCTTCCCCACCCATACGAAAAGCATGGTTAGTTGGGCGTTGCGTAAGCTCTGCTTTGTTCGCTTTCCTATCTTGCAAGAGTTATCAGCCACTGGTGAACCTCATGGTCAAGCCGTATATGTACGTGATAATGATGATTGTATCATTGTTTTATGGTCTCTGTGGAATCCACCAGACAAAGGGCAAGACGCTGGAAGAGATACATACTACGTTGGCCAGGGATGAGGTCGAGCTAATTAGACGCGGGATTGTGGCTGAACAGGGAGGGAAGGGAGGAGGAGGAAGAATGGAAATCGGTCGTGAAAGAAATGAACCGACAACTGAGTGAGAAGTTGCGATTCCCAGCCATGTAACAAGGTCACCCACTCGGGAATTAATTCCAGCATAGTCGGCGTTCTGGTGGAATTATTGATCTAACAATGATGCTAACCAAAAGAAATTAATAATTTTTATACGATCGATGATCAATGTTTCAACAAATATACCAAAGAAAACTATTTCTTCTGAGCATCGATATGGAAAGGCGGTATATCTAAACAGCCGCGAAAAATGCTCGTCATTAGAACCTCTTATCTTATCGGAAAATCAGCGCATATTAACAGAAAGTGCACTGTATCTTTCTGTAATGAAACTTACTTAACTGCTTCGTCACGAATCAGTGTTGCTTTCGAGTCAGTAGTTTCTCAACGATGCGTCTCTCCGTCGAACGTGTGCTCAGAAGTTATCCTTCCTGGCCACAATGGCTTGCTGCTATAGAAAGTAAGTAATCAAAGAATCCTAGAAACAGCTACCAAGCGTACTACATCTAACATACATTTTTTACGAGTCAGTTGGCCTGCTGTCATTCGTCATCGGGATCATGAACGGATGGACTTCCCCTTATCTGGCTCGTCTAACCAGTTCCGACAGCGAGCTTCCGATCACGAATGACGAAGCTTCCTGGGTCGCATCTTTCCTCAACGTAGGGAGAATGCTGGGCGCTGGTATTGGGGGCTCAGCACAGTATTTCACGGGCAGCAAAAGAACTTTGCTGTGTACCGGAATACCAACGGCTCTGGGTTGGATGTGCATGTTGGCAGCCAACTCCGTTCCCTGGCTCTACGTAGCCAGACTCTCCTGCGGTATCGGCATGGGGGCCTTCTTCGCCTCGTACCCTTTGTTCATGGGCGAGATATCCAACCCAAAAATCCGTGGTAGCCTAGCCGGTTTTATCATGAGTTGCATGCCAATAGGTGTTTTAGTGGGCAGCGTGATGGGACCTTACATCTCTCTACAACTTTTCGCTGGAATAAGTTTAGTACCCAACCTTATCTACTTATGCTTATTCTTCCTTCTTCCGGAATCACCGCACTATTTAACCCGGAGAAAGGATTACGACAAGGCGTCGAAAGCATTGCAGTGGTACCAGCGAGAAGTTGACGTAAACAGTGAAATGGATTCTCTAAAGGAGTTCGTGAAGATGAAAGAGTCCCAGACTCTAATGGACATACTAAAGGAAATGAATCTTCGACAGAATAGGAAGGCTATGCTGATCGTGAACATGTTATTCTTCTGCATGCAACTCAGCGGCATCCACTCCATATACTTTTACATGGAGATTATTCTGAGGAATGCACAGGTCACGGCAATCGTGCCAGCTACCCTGGTGTACGTGGTGTCAGTCGTTGGCATAGTAGCAGGCTGGGCAGCGTTACACGCCATAGACAAATATGGAAGAAGGATCATGATGGTTGTCTCAAGTGCAGGTACTGCTGTGTCCTTAACACTGTTCGCATGTCATTACGCTCTTCTACGTGCGGATTGTTGCGATCCGGAAAAATTGCAGTGGTTCTCCATCATGGCGACAATTTGCTTCCAAGTATTCGTCTGCATCGGGATCAGCCCTATTCCTAGCACGATGCTTGGCGAACTCTTCCCGCCAAATATTAAAAGTACGGCTGCCTGCATCATAAGCGTCTTTGCTGGACTATACGCCTTCATCTCTAGTAAAACCTACCAACCGCTGGTTGATGTCATTCATGAGGAATTCGTTTTCCTCACGTACTCCGTATTGATGATCATGCAAGTTTTTCTCTGTCTGTGTTGTATACCAGAGACAAAGGGAAAGTCGTTACAGGAAATACAAGAAATGCTGTCTAAGCATAAGTCTGAGCGAAAGTGTTGCTGTTTATGAAACACGTGGACTAATTAGATTAAATACGCTGATTTGACGTTTAAATTTATTAAAAGGTCTCGTGATGCTAGATGACTTATAATATCTGGGGAGGCTTGTTTGACAATTGTTTCAGTTTAGAAATGTCAGTTGCATGATCTTTTAATAATTTTTTAAAATTTGTTTTCAGTTTTTATTAATTGTATAGTGGTAATTCTAAATTACCAGAATGATCATTAAATGAGTAAAAAAGCAATAAATTCGTAGTCGATAAAAAGGTTTTATTTTGATATTGTAAATAGATCCATGAAATTCTTCATTGCAGTAAAATATGGTACACACTAATTCAGATTTTCGAGGACTGCGAATTAATTCAATTCATTAAAGGTAAAGTTTTCATTTCAAACTGAATTTAGTATTTATGTGCAAATGTTTTTAATCACGTATATTATAATTTACTCAGTGATAAATTGATTGATGGAATGTTTACAGTTAAATG